>PITA01028945.1:0-18595 GCA_004023965.1 Spilogale gracilis | reverse complement strand
CGGGATCATCATGAGCTGAGCTCAAGGCAGATGCCCAACCGACTGAGCCCCCCAGGCTCTCACACACACACACACACACACACACACACACACACCCACCCATGAGCATCTTTGAAAGTCTAAATGTTTGTTCCCCTTAATAATATGCATTAGTAGTCTAGTGCAGTGTTAAAGGTACTCGTTTGTTTAGAATCTTGGCAGTAATAGCCACACACCGCCTTGGGTCGATTTCTCTTAAGTTTTGGTTTAGATTTAGACCTCTTCACGGATCACGGTGTTTCGGATTGCTGTGCTGTTGTCACCTTGAAGATGATTTTACAAATTGGAGTTTAGTATTGTTCTCCAGCTGTCTTGACTGAAGCATAGTCTCTGTACTGAGTCAAAAAGGGGAAAAACGGCAGAAGGGAGTATTCTGTGGGACCCTTAGTAACCACAGAAGGGAATTGTGGAATTACATATAAAGTAAATGTCGATGGGTCAGGCCTATCTGTTTTTTTCCATTTACTTAAATGGTTGCCATCACCCGGTGCTTTTCTTTTCCTTCTAGATTGTTCTTTCTGGGATCATTTTTCTTTTGCCTAAAAGGACTTTGATACCTTTTTGTTTTTAAATACTTCTAATTATAGGTTTCCTAAGGTTGGATGAATCTCTTGGCTTTATATGTCTAGGAAGGTCTTTATTTCACTCTCATTTAATACACACACACACACACACATTTATGAGAATTATAGTTGTAGGACAGCATGTACTAAGGAATTTACCTTGATTTTTAAAAGATCTTTTGCTCCTTACAGAATTTTAGTGTGTTATCTTTAAAATGCTGTGGTGGGGAAGGGCACCTCACTCAACTGTCCCCTGCTTTGCATTGTTTCTAATAAGAAGTCTGCTGGCACTCTTTTACCTCTAAAAAAGTGTCCTTTTCTTTAGTCAGCTATTTTCTTTTTTTTTTTTTTTTAAAGATTTATTTATTTCAGAGGGAGAGCGAGAAGGAGGGGAGGGGCAGGAAGAGAGGGAGAGGGGAGCAGACTTTCTGCTGACCTCGACCCGCATGCTGGGCTCATTGACGGGCTCGATCCCAGGACCCTGAGATCTGGGTCTGAGCCAAAAGCAAGAGTTGGGAGGCTCAACTGACTGGCGCCTCTTTCCTGGTCTACTTTTTAAAGATTTTCTTTTCATCAGTGGAACCATGTCCATTGGCTTAGTTTATTTTTCTCCTGTTCGCAGTTCATCGAGCTGCTGCTTATTCTGTAGATTTAATCATTTTTGGAAAAATTGGCGGCAACATTTCTGCAAATACTTCTTTTTTTAAAAAAATATTTGATGGAGAGAGAGATGACAAGTAGGCAGAGAGAGAGGAGGAAGCAGGCTCTCCGCCGAGCAGAGAACCTGACGCGGGCCTCCGTCCGAGGACCCAGAAATCATGACCTGAGCTGAACGGAGAGGCTTTAACCCACTGAGCCACCCAGGTACCCTGCAGATACTTCTGTGTATGTGCTTCTTTTCCTCTTTAGGGATTTCAGTTGCATATATATTTGGCTGCTTGACGTTGACCCGAGCTCCTCGATGGTGTTTAATTTATCCTAGTGTTCCCCCCGCCACCACCACATTTTATTTTAGGTAGTTTTTTCCTAAAATATGCAGAGATATATATATTTCTTTAACCTCAGAGATTGCTCTTTTTTATCTGTAGAGTTGGGTCTGTATACTCTTCAGCGCCTGTCATGACGTGCCGGCTTCTGGTCCGCCTTCTGGAACACACAGAACGCAGTTAGAGTAGAGGCTTTGGTGTATGGTCATCTGCTAATAATCTGTGTTGTTTATGGGTCAGTTTTGGATTGACTCCTGTTCCTCCTCATTAGTGGCCCTGTTTTCCTGCTCTTTTGCTTGCCTTGATAATTTTTATTGGACGTCAGGCCTTGTTCACTTCCCTTTGGGTTCTGGATTATGTTCGTATTTCTCTGTTCTTGAGCATTGCTCTAAGATGTGATTTAAGTTTGTAGGAAGCAGTTGAGTCCTTCTGGATCTTGGCTTTTCAGCTTCGTTCAGTAGAGCCAGAGAAATGTTTGCTGTAGGGTTACGTTTTTCCCAGTGTTCAGGTAAACCCTGGATGAGTACTTGTGTGCTCTGTAAATTAGGATGCTTACCATTTTGGCTGGTAGATATGGGGAGCATTCGTAGCTCTGTGTGGTATTCAGGGACTGTTCCTTCCAGTCCTTTCTTGTGTTTTCTTTGGGTAGTTTTCCTCATTAGTGGCTGCTAGTACTCAATGAAGATATAAGGAGGTTCCAGAGTTTTCTGTGTGGCCCTCTCCAGTACCCTGCCTTACAGATTCTACTCAATACCTTGGCCTCCCCAAACATCAGCTCCTTCTCCGTAATTTAGATCCCTCTAAACCGTGCCTCAAGTTTCCCTCCTTGGGCTGTGGCTTGGAAATTCTCTTGGGGCTGTGAGTTTGCCAAACCTTCCCCATCTCTCTGACATCACAGTGTTTTGTGGTGTGATGTCCATTGTCTTGTGTGGATTTTTGGTTTCTTGCAGGCAGGAAGTTTGGCCCTATTTGTACTCTGTTCTTTGAATGCTGAAGGAGAGAAGAGAAGGGTACCAAAGAGAAGGGTACCGCCAGGAATCCTAACTAGCATGTTTGCACTTTATCTTAGCCCAGATCCTAAGCTTTCCATTTAGTTTTGTTATGCAATTCACTTTGTTCTTCTTGTAATGACTAAGTGAGCCCTGACGCAATGTAGGAGAATCTCAAAATAAAGAAGCAATTGACCTATAAATAGAAAGTCCCATTCTACAAGAAAGCGTGTGACTCTTAGAAATACTGCAGACTCTTTGAAGTTCCAGAACTAGTATTTCTAAAAGAGGAAGAGCTACTGCTTAGTGAATAGAACATATTGTGCTAATAAATCTTTTTTTTTTTTTGTGCTAATAAATCTTAATCCTAATCCTGAGGAATCACTTGGAAAATTTTTTGTTCCTTTTTTTTTTAAATTAGAATTTATTTTTTAGAGAGGAGAGTGGGCAGGTGGGGAGGGGCAGGAAGGGAGGAAGGGGAGGAAGAGAGAGAATCTTAAAGCAGGTTCTGTGCTCCCAAGCCCATGATCCTGACCTGACCTGAAACCAAGATTTGGATGCTCACCCAGTCTCCCCCACACCGTGAGCATTTCATTATCCCTGCTTTATAGCTGAGTCAACAAATCTGAAAATACTCAACTAGTGACACATTTATTATAAGTAGCAAGGCCAGGATTTGAATCCAAGGCTTCATATCTATAAATGCCTATACTTTATCACTACGCTGTGTCCCCATCTCTTGGGTGCATAACTATAGCTCTGATCCTTTTAGGTACCTCTGGGACAGACAGATTCCAGAAACCCCCTTTGGACCAGCAGCACTTGGCTTGAACAGCCCACTCATGGCTGGATCACAGCCTCACGTGCCCTCCGCACCCGAGCACCTTTCCGCAGTGCATTCTCCTTGTGGCCCCTCAGGTCATAGAACCCTAGCATATGTTCTCTTCTTGGCCAGGTGTTTGCATTCCTTCTTTAATAAAATAAATGATTTTTTTTCCCCCTGCTTGGAAACCAAGTAGTAAATAGAAAGGTAGGGAGAAGGGGAAGTCTTAGCTTGAGTAAAACACATTTTGCTTTTGATTTGGGATTAGAGGTTAGAGGTCTTGCCCAGGTTCACCGAAAGAAGTCCTTTCTTGGATAGCAGACCGTTTAGGACCCAGTTGACCATTCCTTTCAGGTAGCTGTTTAAACAGATCTGTGATTACTTTCTGACTTTAGTGGCTTCTGCCTGCATTCCTCTGGGAGAATAATACTTTTTTTAGGTGACTTTTCCAATTTGACAGGAGTAGGTGGGGTTCAGGGGGCAAGAGTTAAAACACTGGCTCAAGTCATGGTGTCCGCTTATGGATGAACTTCCTCTTTCTTACAGTTCAAGTTTGGAAAGGGAGGGCGTATGTGTCCAGTCTTCATACCTTAACTTGATCTTAAGATTTTCTTAGTAGAAAGGGTCACCAAGGCGAAGCCGAGGGTCAGAGGTCTTCTGTTGCATGGTGGAGAGCTAGGAGACCTTCTGTTTACTGCAGGATAGCACATGCTACTTACTCGCGTTCTCGTGGTTTGGTTCTTCCCCTGCAGCCAAATCCCTGGGCTCCTATCCAGATCTCTGATAAGTCTCATGAGGTCTCTCCCCTGCCCTCCCTAATGTGTGCCGCTCACTGGGTGTCTCTATTAAAGAGAAACTGCCCTCCCGGCTGTGGGTTACCATATGCAGAACAGAGGAAGCTGCTGTAGTAAACATAATGGCGGACTGGTTTTGTGCATGAAATTACTAATGGCAGCTTTATAGGATTCCCCATTTCCCCCTTCCAGTCCTAGAATTTCACGATCTGTCAGATTATTTAGGTGGCAGGATCGGGGGCTTACAAGACCATCTTCTCTCTCATGACGGAAGCATCTTGGGTCTGTCCCTGTCGTCCTCACACACACGGGGCCTGCTTGACTCTCTATATGTGAATAGTGTCTGCATTACCAGGTGCCTTCTTCACGGAGGCCCAGAGGTGCTGCCCAGTCACCTGTTGGGGGAAAAGACAGCTGAGGTCCAGGTGGATTTTGGGGTGTGGTTTTGTTAGGTGGAGCTTGCCCTTGTGGAAGAACACGGGGCAGGATGGCACAGGGGCCTCTCGGGAGACTGAGCAGTCAGGCTGGTGTTTTGGGGGTTACCTTGATGGAATGTGCAGGGGTAGTTTGGTTTAAAGGGCAGAGTGGACTGCGGGTTCCCTTTGGAGTGTCTTCTGTCCTTCCACCCCACGTGTCTAGCTGAAGAAGAGGCACCCTGTTAGTGCCCAGCCAGGGCCCAGGGGCTGAGACTGTCCGCTTGACTTCATCCTGCGCTGAGCGCCTGCCGTTTTCAGCCTGTGTCGGGGACCTGCGGGAGCTGGGGCGTGGTGGTCGCTTGACTCTTGCCGGCTCCAGTTGCTTCTGTCGTCCTAAGGGGTGGTAGAGAGGGGGTGGCAAGCTCTAGAAGGCAGTGCTCACTTCTATCTTTAGGCGCATCTCCTTATCTGTGTCCCCAAGGCACTTCCTGTCCGTGGAGCGCCTTTCTGCGGCTTCATGTTCCTTTCCTAGTGCATCTGTCTGCTTTCCCTCCCTCTAGGCCATGTGGCCGGGACATGTTGCTTAGCCTTCTGAGCCCTCGTTCCTGACCTCACTCCTTTGCCTGGCACTGGTTAGCAGGTGGGCCCGCCGCACAACCCGGCCTTCCAGGAGGAGAAGACCGTCTCTGAGCACGGCTGTGTCCCCCACACTCCATGAGGCCATCCTTCCTAGGACTGCCTTCCAAGGCCTTTGGTATCCATGAGGTGTTTCAGACTCGTGGACGGCAGCCCCCCAGGGTGTGTAGTCTGTTGGGATCCATGCCTGACAGCCTCCTGAGCTTAAAGCACGCGGTTCAGGCATTGAGACCCTTCTCCCTGAATGATCTCAGAATTTGATGACTTAAAGTAGAACATGTTTTCCTGGCACAGTCTGCTCGTGAGGCCCCGGGTTAGAAATCGGAAGAAAGACAAATTGGAGATTCTAGAATCCTATGGATGGGGCGTGAATCCCAATTTTTCCTCTTAGCTCTCCATGTGAGAGTCAGTCCCCCAGAACAATATCCCTTTTGCAGGGCTACCATGGTGAGACTTAATCTAGCACTTAACACACTTAGAGTGTTTATATATGTGTAAGTGGAATGCAGGCCACTGCTCTAGGCCCTTTCCATACGTGAGCCCATTTAATTCTCTGTAGCTGATACTGCGGATATGTCTTTTATCATCCGCCCATTTTAGCGACAGGGCACAGAGGAGTGCTCAGGCTCCAGAGACTCAGAGCTCCTGGCACATGGTCAGGAGCCAGTAAATGGTTTCTGTCTGTCCACTTTGAGTAAATTCGAGAAGAGCCCCGTGGAGGACTGCTGATGGAGAGAGATGGAAGAGTTGTGTTTTCAAAAGTTTTTTTTTTTTTTTTAAAGATTTTATTTATTTGACAGGGAGAAACACAGCTAGAGAGGGAACACAAGCAGGGGGAGTGAGAGAGGGAGAAGCCGGCCTCCCGCCGAGCAGGGAGCCCGATGTGGGGCTCGATCCCAGGCAGGTCTCTGGGATCATGACCTGAGCCGAAGGCAGTCGCCCAACCAACTGAGCCACCCAGGCACCCTCAAAAGGTTTTTGGGCAGCCCAAGAAATTTGCCTTGTGGGCAGTGATCCTGTTTTCACTCTCCGATGAGTGTGGCCCTCGAGGCAAGTGTGTCCAGGGGTGCTAATTTATTCTTCAACGTTCAAGGTGTTTGTGGGGTCCGGGGACAGGTCTTAAGGAGGGCTCACTAAGCCCGATGTGGTATAGGAGATCTCCACGCCAGGGAGAGGGAACAGAAGCAGATCATCTCAGATGTCGTGTGGAGAGTGCCATAGAGACCGTGACATCCCTGGACACAGGCTGAAGAGTCTATAAGGGTGTGTCTAGGGACATTGGGGCCTCGCCAGTAAGGGGACCTGTGTACTGAGCTTTTCCTTCCATGGAGAGTATGTTCTTGGCATGTTCTAGGCCCTGTGGTAGCTTCCTGATAATACATTACAGATGTGTGTGGGTGTCTTCAGCCAAGTCATATAGTGCAGAGAGAGAGAAAGGGACACACCAAGGGACTGGCCTGGTGCCCAGGGCTCGATTGACCCGGCCACCGCACGTCGTTGAAGCTAAGTTAGTAACCCGATGAACGCCTCGTGGGCGGGGCTGCTGGGCTGTGGGAGGAGACCCACTGAGCAGAAAGAGCCAGCGCTCCATGCCCTGAGCCTCTCACTTGTCCTTGCTGGGGCCTGGGCCTTGAGACAGGAGGAAATGGTCCTTAAAGCTTCATAGCAGCCTGCTTTTGGAAGGCCAGTGTGCTTCTGGGCAATATCTGACTTGGCCTCACGAGAGGACCAGGAGAGGGTAGGGTTTATTTACTAATTTTTCTTTGAGCTTGAGACCAGAGGGTTTCTTTTTCTTTTCTTTCTTTTTTTTTTTTTTTAACGATTTTATCTAGTTGACAGAAACACAGCCAGAGAGGGAACACAAGCAGGGGGAGTGAGAGAGGGAGAAGCAGGCTTCCTGCCGAGCAGGGAGCCCGATGTGGGACTCGATCCTGGGTCTCCGGGATCATGACCCGAGCCAAAGGCAGTCGCCCAACCAACTGAGCCACCCAGGCGCCCCGACCAGAGGGTTTCTTGAAATTTTGAAAAGGCACAGGGGGTGGTTTAGAGGTGGGGTGGGGGGCGGCTTGGCTGCCGGGTCCCAGTCTGATTATTTCTGTCTTGCAGAAGCCTTAGAATCGATCTAGTATTCTTGTAGTTGATTTAAGAAGTTGCCTGTTGTGAGAGCAGGGCACATCCCATACCTCGTCCCCACCACTCCCTGGGCACACAAATGCCCCACCGACAAGGGGCCTGCAAAGACCATGCTGTGGGCTTCAAGGTGTATGGGCCGGTGAGGCAGGCTAGCAATGACCAGCAGCCCAGCTGCTCTTAGAATTAACCGCAGTCACCTAGCTCAGTCCTAGGTAGGAGCCTGGTATACTGTCAGCGCTGGGCTATTAGCTCTGCCCTTTAGTCCCCAGTCAGTCCCCGCCACGAAGTGCTTACAGGCACTGAATCTGTTTGTTGAACAACAGCATTAGTTGCCTTCGCTTCTAGGAGGGGCCAAAACTCTGTCTTTACCTTAGTAAATGAAAGATCGTGATATCTCTCTCTCTCTCTCTCTCTCTCTCGCTTTCTGTTTCTTTTTTCCCTCTCTTTCTCCCTTCTCTCTCTCTCTCCCTCCCTCTTTCTCTCTCTCCATTTCCTTTCCTTTTTTTCCCTTCCCTCTTTCCCTTTCCTTCCCTTCTGTCTTTTCCTTCCTTCCCTTCCTTCCCTTCCCTTCCCTCCCTTCCCTTCCCTCCCTCCTTCCCTCTCTCCTTCCCTCCCTCCTTCCTTCCCTCCTTCCCTTCCTCCTTCCCTTGCTCCTTCCCTCCTTCGCTTCCTCCTTGCCTTCTTCCTTCCCTCCTTCCCTCCTTTCTCCCTTCCTTTTTTTCCTTCCCTCCCTTCCCCTCCCCTTCCCTTCCTTTTCTTCCTTTCCTTCCTTTCTTTTTCTTTCTTATACCAGAGGAAGACTTGACTTAAACATGACAGGTCCTTGGGTAATTAAAAGGAGATGGAGTGGAGGAGGGCCTCTGTCCCAGTTGAAAGCTGTACTGTTCGCTGGTTTTCCTCAGAAAGCTTTTAGTATACATTTTCTTTGGCTCCATCGGGTCTTGAGTTTCGAAGTCTGTGTGGAATTTCCATTTTTAATTGTGTGTTAAAAGCACCACGGATCTGGCCTGGTTATTTGGGGTGGGGGTGGTACTTCAAGGTATGTACTCTATAGGGGTCTGAAGCAGGGAGAGACGGGTCTTTCTGTTCTCGTACTGCTTACATTTACTGTTCATGCTTTTTTCTGGAATTGTATATTCAGCTTTCCCTTGGTGAACCTGGGCTGCTCTTAAGTTATTGTTTCCTGCAGGTGTGGGATTCTTTCTGGAGGCGTCTTTTGTGGATGCCTGGTTCTTCTGCATAGAAACACCCCCCCACCCCCCCCTCCCCGCCCGTGGGAAGTTCAGGGCCCGCCCTGGGCACAGGTGTGTCCTCTGCTGGGTGACAGGTTGGCCAGCTGGCCTTGATGAGGGCAAATTTTTGCTCTTGTGGGAGTGGGCAGTTGCCCCTGAAATTTGCTTATGGTTCCTGGGAAGCACTCGGGCTCTTTGCCATGTTTCCTTGTTTCAGGAAAATGGCTTTCGTGAACTTCACCTGGGGCAGTTTCACAACTGCCTTGACCATTTCCTTTTTCTATTACCTCCCATGCAAATTCTGGTCGAGCAGGCTTGTGGTTGCCACGGAAACCAGGGACCTGGCTCTTGCCTTCTTCCTGCATCCCTCCTCTTCTCAGTCTCTCATATATGAAGGCAAACATCCCTGCCGTGCGCTTCTGCCCACTTTCCCTGCTGCACCCCACAGGACAAGTGTAAGCCCGTCCCTGATCGTCAAAGCAGTATCTGACCCTGCTGGAAATAATCTAACCAGTTCGGGAGCCCTCCTTGATGAAATTGGGAGAGGGAGGGAACACACAGCGGCACTGGCCTTGGGTCTGTGGGGTTTGAAGGCGCCACGTCGTCTGACGGGGGGGGGGGGCAGCCACTGGTGTCCCCTGTGGTCACATGTGAGTGCTTATGCACAAATGGTCAAGATGTGGCTTTTTATGTAGAATGTTCCCTGATGTCACTGCCTCCCTTGGCTGCCTTTGCAGCTCCATTCAAAGCAGGGAACACTGTTGCCACTTGGATGGGAAGAGAGTGTTCTTGCCTTGAGCACTAGGCACTTCTGCTGCCTCCCTTTCTCCCCTCTTCTCTCCCCCCCCCCCCCATTTTTACAGCTGGGCCCAGGCATGGAGGGTTGGCAGGAGAGATTCCCAAGTACAGTCTAAGGAGGCAAGGCAACAGTGAATGACTTGTTAGAGGAGAGATTTTGGTCCACTTTGGCTATTAGCAATATAAAGAAGAGCTCTTTTTTTTTTTAAAGATTTTATTTATTTATTTGACAGAGAGAAACACAGTGAGAGAGGGAACACAAGCAGGGGGAGTGAGAGAGGGGGAAGCAGGCTTCCCGCCGAGCAGGGAACCCCATGTGGGGCTCGATCCCGGGTCTCCCGGATCATGACCTGAGCCGAAGGCAGTCGCTTAACCAACTGAGCCACCCAGGCGCCCCAAGAAGAGCTCTTAAGCAGAAGTGGGCCCCCCCTCCCCCCGTTCCTTGGAATAAGGTAAATACTGGGCAAGACTATTTTTTCTTTAGGCTCCATTGCTTTGATTTGCATTTAAGGAATGTAATCCTATAAAATATCTTGATAGATCTGTGCCCTTAGCTTAGACTGTCAGTGGCATCAGTGTGGGGAAGGAATCAGGTGATCTCAAAGTCCTGCTCACTTGTCTTTCAAGCTTCAAAAAGGGTTTGGTTGGCCCCCTCAGCTCCTTCAGATGGGATAATCCTCCTTTACCTTTACATCCTACCTCTACCCCGATGGGCGGAGCGTCTGGTATGGAGTAAATATGTGACTGTTTTTGGCAGTGTAAGCACTTGTGCCGGTAGCCAGATAAAGTGTCACGAAAGGAGATCTCCCGGGAGGAGTCACTACATTGGAGAAGTATGTTTTCCTATTTAGGATCGCCCAGCTCTCTCTGCTCCACTGTATCGTAGCGGAAGATGAGGTGCCTGTGGAGGTCTGTGCATTGTGTGCTTTGGAAATACAGAAGCTGTTTTTGTGGGGCTTTTTTGTTTGTTTTGGGGTTTTTTTGGTAGCGGTATAATTTTTTTGTCTCTCTTCCCTCTCCCCGTTTCTCCATCCTCCTTAGTGCTCTTTGGTTTTCTAAATGCTCCCCGGGACCAAAAATGGGTTTAGGATATAAGGAAGTTTCTCGTTTCACAGCAGGTTCCAGGGGCTTCAAACTGACACAGTATAAGGTCACTGAGCTTCCATCCACCGTGATTAATGTGCGGTGCCAAGAGAAGGGAAAAATACCTTCTTGCCTGAAAGCACTGTGGTTCTTCCCGCCGTGCTAATAACCTCAGGTTGGCTGCGGTTTCCTAGTCTCTTAAAAGTTTTTTAAATATTCAGCATGATCCTCTAATTCCGTGACAGTAAATATTCTCTGATAACGATGGTGATAAACCTATCTGGCATTTTCTCCTGTTATCTCATACTTACAGATTTTGCTTTTCCCCAGAGGCAGAAGACCTCACTGTGTTCTCGGAGTTTAGTTTTTGAAGAAAATTTAAAGGACGACTTGACAGAAAGCCACTGTTTTGTAGAATCACCACGCATGTATTACTTGCTGGTGTCCACCACATATACAGTGAGAGAACGAAAACGTTGAAAAGGAAAACAAAGGCCAGGGCTTATTAAAATGAGTTTTTTTTGTCCCAATGTTCCTGTTTGGTTTCAGACCTTTTCCAAAATGAATGGAGGCTGTTCACGATGTTGCTTCTTTGGTGTGAAATACTGTTTTGTTGAGTGTGTAAGTGTGTAATAGGCCAGGTGCTTTACCAGATTGAGGAAATTGTTCTCTGAGACTGTAATTAAAAAATACACAAAGCTCGCATTGGCTCTGATGGAGTAGGACATAAATCCACGTAGTGGGTATCCGTCACTAGCTTGAGGGGAAGGCCGCTTTAGCCAGACTGATTACCTAGGGATGGTAGGGCTGGCTTTGGACCATTCTTTCCAGGCCGAAGCCCATCTTGGCTCCTCGCACGCTTGGAGGGAGAATGAATGGAAGGCCCCTAGCATGTGGTGTGTTTAACACAGCGAGCACAGGCTTTGGAGTAAGGTTGATTTTTGCTTTGCATGTATGCCCTCGAAAGCTGCTTCAGGGCTGAGCCTCTGTTCCACTGTCAGAGGCAAGCCGGTGGTTCTTTAACCTCGGCACACATGAGAACCAGCTGCTAACATGCAGCTTCCTGGGTCCCACCCCAGAGTTTCTGATTCCGTAGGTCAGAAGCCTGAGGATTGGCATTTCTACTAGATTTCCAGGTGATTCTGATGCTGTGGGCTGAAGGGTCGCACTTCTGTAACCACTGCCCCGAGGACTGAGTGCCCCATATGACTGAAAGCAGCTGGCCTGTTACTGTCCGATATCCATTCTCTGGAGAGTCACTGTGTGAATGGACGTGAATATCCCTGCGGGTAAGGGTTCTTAGAACTCGTTAGCCTTGGTCAAGTAGGTAAGGAGATGTGGCTTTGCTCCCCAAGTCCTTGCTGTCACCAGAACATTCTCTTATTTATACTCGATAGTTTCTGTGACTCCTTTAGGTGATAATGTAAATGAATTCAGTGGATCCCCTTCCCCGCTTTCACTGTATATTCTGTGATGATTTTTTATTTATTTTCAAAGTAGAGTCTGCACACCATGGGGCTTTGAACCTATGACCCTGAGATCAAGAGTCACATGCGCTACTGATTGAGCCAGCCAGGTGCCTCTCTGTGATCATTTTGTTGTCTTCTGTTTTAGGGTTCTTTGTACAAACCTTTGCTCAGACCAAAGAGTGAAGTGTGGTATGAATTCAACTATTTCAGCCCTCCTCCCTCCCTCCCTAGATGTCAGAGTTTGTAGGTCTTAGTAGATCTTCTGGTGCCTACTGGAGACTATGCCTTATTGAGACCTTTTTCTTTGTATGTCCCCAAATGTTTCCTTCCTGCTTGTTCATCTGCCTTATGCAGAAACACAAGAGTAGTAATGCCTTCTCTTCCTTTGCGGTTTATTTGAAATTATTTATAGACCAGCTGCATGCCTCCTCCCCCCTCCCCCCCTCCGCCGTCTTTCTCTGGTGTCATTTCACTTCAGAGCCTTGCCTGTGCGCTGTGCTCCTGACCTAAACACTTGCTTTCCGAGCGAAGGATTTTCCTGCTGCCTACAACTCCTCAGAGCAGACAGTGTGATTTAACCTTAGATTACCTTGGCAAGGGAATGTCGTAATCTGGCTTGGATTTCCTACCCTGAGATGATTCCCAGCCCACTGTAGGGAACGGTGGGTGACGCTGCCTTGGCCGGATAGAGGCGCCCAGCCGCCCCTGCACCACTGGCACAGTGGGTCTCGGATGTTTCCCACTCTTTCCGGGCCGTAGGGAAGGGAAGGGAAGGGAAGGAACAGACAGTGCTACGGGCAGGTTATTTCTTGGCTTTATCATCCGTATTCTGGGACGGCCTTCGGACTGACAGCCAAGCAATGCAGTCCGGCACATCCCTGGTTGTGGGGTTCTTCCAGGCCCAGGTGTCTCCCATAGTCCTTTCCGGGGTGTGCCTGTGTTTGGGTGTGGGGGGAGGATATGTACACATGGGTGTGCTCATGCACCTCTCATTCCTCGCCTGACTTCACACGGTTCACCTTGCACCAGATTTCATTTAATCTATACTCAGCGGGGGAATCTACCCATAAAACACACGCCTCCGCAAGCCTGTCTCCACCTTTCTCTGTTGTGCCTAACAGCTTCCGGGTTTTACAAATCATGTTGTGTTTTCGACCAAGAGAAGGAGAGAGGACACTAAATAATACTCCAGGTGTCCCTTGGCACGTTTCTAGTCTTGTTTGCTGGGAAGGGCAATTCTGTATACTGATCAACGTTCTCTCAGTGGCTTATCTTTTAAAAAGGGATTTGCTGGATTTTTAGCCTGTGGGATTCTTAAACGGGTGGTGGTACTTCCCAGAGAGGGTTGCACAAAGATTGAGATGGAGCCCGTTCCCTTAAGGAGATGCTGGGGAGAGAGACATTTTCACAAAATTCTTGGCAAGGGCAAATAGGGTCAGCTCTCATCTGTGTTTATTTGAAGCACTGTGGGGAGTGGATGGGAATGTATGGGTTTACCGTTGCTGTGGCAACAGTCCCCCCCACCCCCCCACCCCGGGTCCCATGACAGGAAACCAACCCATTCATTTATCCAAGTGACTCAAAATTCATTCCGTTGTGTGAATTCCATGGACTGTTAAATGGCAGTATTTTGATAGAATGTCACTGTATGTTCTCCGGTTGTATTCAGTAGTAGCTCTCAATGCTGGTCCAGTCACCAAATAGCTTTTTCGAGGCACTGTTTCCCTCGTGTCTGGTGGGGGAGGGGGGAGGGATGAGAAGATGCTCAACAGTGGAAAAGGATTTTTCAGCTTGCTTTCTGTTCCAGGACCTAGAACCTAGGAGTCTTCCTATGCTGGGACTTCTTAAAGATTTTATTTGGGAGAGACGGAGAGGGTGGGAGAGAAAGTGCACAAAGAAGCAGGGGGTCAGAAGCAGAGGGAGAGGCGGACTCCCTACTGAGCAGGGAGCCTGATACAAGGTTGGATCCCGGGATATTGGGATTACAACCTGAGCCGGAGGCAGATAGACGCTCAGCTGACTGAGCCACCCAGGTGCCCCATTTCTTTGAATTCTTGTGGTTGGTCTTAATTCATGAAATTTTTTACTTTTTCATAAAAAGATCTGGATTTGTTTTTTATTTTTAAAGATGACTGACTTTAGAGAGCAGGGAGGGGGGTTGCAGAGGGAGAGGGAGAGAGAATTCCAAGCCCAGCACAAAGCCCAACCTGGGGCTTCATCTCCCCACACTGAGATCATGATCTGTGCTGAAGTGTCAAGAGTCTGACGCTTAACCCGCTGAGCCACCCAGGCACCTCCTGCATTTGTTTTAGTAGCCACCAAGTGGAATCTTTAATTCTGGCTGGTTTTAGATTTCCTGGATGTTGGGTTACATTCGAGTGTATGCATGTGTGTGTGTCCCTGTCCCTGTCTCCCCCGCGCCATTAGCTTTATTGACCTATGCCATCGTGTAAGGTGTATGACCTGAAGATTTAGTGCGCATACATATGGTGAAATGATTTTCATAGTAAGGCTGATTAACACACCCATGACCTCACATAGTTTCCTCTGTGTGTGGTGTATGTGTGAATGATTTTCAGATTTATACTCTGCCTTACAAGTATACAGTACAGTATTAGCTCTGCGCTCCTTGCTGGACATTATATCCCCAGAACTTCATCACCTGCAAATTTATACCTTGTTCTCTCTCTCTCTCTCTCTCTCTCTCTCTCTCTCTCACACACACACACACGCACACACACACATGCACACACATTCACACGCACAGATGCATGCACACACACACAACCACCATTCTACTCTGTTTCTAGAACTTTGGGTTTTCTTAGATCTCCACAAATAAATGAGGTCACTTTTTGACTTAACGCTTAACATAGTACCCTGAAGGATTATCCATGTCCTACACAGCAGGATTTCTTTTTTTATGGCTGAGTAATATTCCAGCATGTATTTTGTGTACCACGTTTTCTCGATGCAGTCACCCCTCCAAGGACTCCTAGCTCATTTTTGTGGCTCGGTCTTCATTGTAAATAATGCTGCAGTGAACCCAGGATTGCATGTGTGTCTTTGCAAGAGTGTTTCCATTTCCTTTGGAAATCTGGCTGAGGTGGAATTGTTTTAATTTTCTGAGGAAGCTCCCCGATCTGTGTTCCCACCTCCGGTGCACAGGGTTCTTATCTCTTTGGCCTGGCCTGCACTTAGCTCTTTTTCTCAACGTCGGTTTTTCCTGTCTGGTGTTTATATTCTGTGTTCTCACGTTTGATTGAAATGGGCTCAGCCCATGGGAGAGCGGGACTCTGGAGGATGGCCCTCCCCGTGGCGTGTGGTGCTGTCTTCCTCAGGCCTGGCTTCAGGGTCGGGGTCTCTAGAGCCCTAGAAGACTTGTCCAGACCGGCAGCTCTGGGCCCTCTGGCAGCCACGCCCCTCTGCTCCAGCCCCCTGGTTTTTATGACTTTATTGTTGAGCTAATCAGCATGGAAGCCCAGGGGTGTGAGATTGTCTTTGTTGCTTGCTTCCAGAAGAGGAGGCCAGGAAGGAATAAATTGTACCTTTCTTCCTGGAAAATTTGTTTGTGGTGAGCTTTTGCATTCCCTAACCTATTTCTATCTCAGAGGGAAGCTGCTGCAGGGGCTCGCAGGGAGTGGCAAAGTGCCGGGGCCCAGCGGACTCCCTGGTGGAGCGTAGGCTGTGTTTTATATTGTCCTGCTGTGGGTAGATGAGCCCACACTTCACGAAACCTAAGGCTTCGTGTTTGATCCCGGAAGGCAGCATTTGTTCCCCTTTATTTGCCCATTCGGTGCCGCCCAGCTGCACTGGACCACTGCGTCTCTCTCCGTCCCGTCCCCTTTGCAGGTGCATGCACCTCGTGCCTACCCTGTGTGGTGGCCGGTCTTCCCTGGGCCTCCCCAGTTACTGGGCTTGTCCTTGTCCTCTCCTTGTCCGAGAGGAAACCCGACCCGCAGAGCAGGGATACTCTGAGCTCATTTACAGTTTCACTGCTTATCAGTTCGGCCACTGAGTCTAGTTTCGTTTCGAGATCCTGGGCTCGAGTCCGTTGCTGTTTCTCTCATGCTGGAACTGAGGGACCATGGCAGCCGAGAGCAAGGAGGTCTGACCTGCCCGGTGCCACCGCTCACCTCCGTCATGCGCCCTGCTCCTGTTCGCAGTACTGATTTGTATCACAGTTTATGTTTTTCACATGGTAAGACAAAGAAGAAAATAGTTACTTAAAAAAAAAAAATCCCCATGAAGTTAGACTAGTGTACCCCACATCTCTGATGAAATGTCCACTCCCGACTGTACCAGGTGACCTCTGGGATACCGGGATTTGTGTAAAATAGGCCAAACAGAGGTAAACTTGAGTGGAAACGTTTGAAAGAATAAGCTGGAAAAATGCACGCCTGCTCCTTCGTGAACCAGTTAGGACCAGGTGTTGGGGTCCTCTGGGTGTCAGGTTAGCGCCGCTCTCCTGGGGGACTGGGGGTGGGAGTCGGGGTGGGAGGCAGGAAGCCGTAAGTGTCCCGCTAGAAATGTGCTCCGACCAGGCTCGGTGACAAATTGCTGGAGATGGAGGCCGGGTCCCCCTTGGCGGGACTGATGGATGGCTGGAAGTGTGGTGTTCAGCGGCGTATTGGCACAGTCAGAGATGGATGTGTCTTTGATCAAAGGGAGGCCGCTAGGGCATTCTTAGGCTGGTGGCGTTGAGGAGACTTATTGTAACGTGAGTGCTTCTGCACCCCCTGGCCCTCACTGGCTGCCACCCACATCTTTACAAACCCAAGTCTGATCTGCCCGGCTTGCTGGTGGAACCTTCTGGTGAGGCCAGCTGCGAGGACTCGAGGACTGACTTGCGTCTGCCTCCTGGCCTCATCAGTGGATTGCAGAGGTGCATGTCGTTATTTCCAGGATTCCAAGCCTCTGCCATTGTTCCTGAACATTTGGGAAGGTGGGACCGTTTTCCCCCACTGTCCCACCCCTTCCTGACTGGTGTGGCCCCTGCCTGCCCCCTTCCTTCCCAACAGTGCCCCTTGGGCTCTCCCCTTTCCCTTCACAGGGGGCTTGCCTTGTGGGGGAGGGGCAGTGTCGCTTGCAAAGAACCCTGATGGAAATTCCTCAACAGAGTGCTTCACCCACTCTGTTGAGGCAGCTGGTTCTGGTCTTGGTTGAGCTGTGGAATGGGAGAGCCTGGGCCATGGGCAAGCATGTGCTTATAGGGACCCATCACAAAAGTTCATTACTCTTAGCGTGGAAGCTGGATTTGAAGTGGGTTAGAAAAACAGGACTTTAGAGGTGAATCACTGTTATTTAATCTTCTGGCTCATAAATGTGGAGGGTTGAGACTATCCCTTGTGGGATGTTTGCTTCAGTTGTGAGACCACTCCCCTCTCCCCCATGTATCTCCCCTCCCCCATTGTTTCACATTCTGTTAGGATCACAGAGAGCTTTGGGATTCTCACCCAGTTCTTTCCTGTGCTCTTGGTCCCTCTGCCCTCTCTTCGGTCCTGCCCTACGGGGGAAATGAGTGGGACCAGGCAGTATAGTGTCAGGTCTGTGGATGTGGCCTTCTTCGTGGGAAGGATGCAGGTCTCGTGGCTTGATCACTTCCTGTTTGTAGACAGGGAGAATAGGCTCAAGCCTTGGGGATTCATGAAGGGCTTAACTGAACAGGAAATCTTTCAGCCCTTCCGGCTTGCTCGCTCGAGTGGTCGGTGCAGCCCGGGTGTTTATCTTGAGTCTTCTCTAACAGATTGGACTTCCATTTGTTTCCTGGAACTAAGTGGGGTTCAGAAATTGTCAAGGAGTTGAGCTGCTGAGAGGGAAGCAGACTAGTCTGTGGGCTACAGCTTGTTTGGATTTCTGCGGACTCCCTGTCTCATTGCCAGGAGTTTCTCCTGCAGGCTTTACTCCGGCCTGTAAAAGTCCACTGAGCTATTTCTGTAGTATCCTGGCAAATATAAATATGAGATCTCAGGAGGAGGAGTGATAAGTCACTCATCTTAGTAACAGCCGGGGTTTGTTGGTTAAATGGCTGTAAGAGAGATAAGCATATTTGACATGCTCCCCTGTGGTCAAAATGGCATTCCTTTCTTGGAGAGACTTCCATTTTGTGCTGTAGAAGAGATCTAGTCAGAAGACCTTCTCACCAGACCCTTCCGGGGATTCCTTTTAGCCATCCACAGTTCGGTGGGTGTGTATGTCCCGCAGATGTTCATTTGCTTCTGTGCACAAGTGTGGGCTCTTCCCACTGGGTGCATTCACCACGTCGGACAAGGCCCATCGGCTCACACAGCTCTGCCCGGTGGGCGCGGGGAGCCGCTGGGAGGACTTCTATACAGGAGAACCGGTATCTTACCTGAAGTCATGGATGGTTACTGAAAATGTAATGAGATCGAATCTCGTGAGTTGTTTGTAAGATGCGATGCTTCCCCCTGGCTTAAGAAGTCACTTGGGTTGTTTTGAGTCAGCAAATGACATTTGGAAAGATGTTTCTGTTTCCCAGCCTGCCGAGTGTTTACCCTATGCAGCCTTGATTGCTTGGAAGATATTCTAGGCATTGTTAGGAAGGTGATTTTCCTGCCTCTGACTCCCTTTTGCCGTGTGTGTGTGTGTGTGTGTGTGTGTGTGTGTGTGTGTA
>PITA01028944.1:0-18603 GCA_004023965.1 Spilogale gracilis | reverse complement strand
GTAATCTAGGGAGGGAAACGAAACAACAGAGACTTTGAACACAGAAACAAACTGAGGGACTTGGAGGGAGGGGGGTGGAGGGATGGGAGAGCCTGGTGGTGGGTACTGGGGACACCTAAAGCGGGGAGCACTGGGTGTGGGGAATGGGGAATGAATCTTGAAACACTGGAAAAAAAAATTTAGTAACAATAAAAAAATTTAAAAAAAAAAATAGAAACAGAAGGAAAACTTCTAGACTCTTTCTATGAAGCCAGCATTACTCTAATCTCCAAACCAAAGACCCCATCAAAAAAGAGAATTTCAGACCAATATCCCTGATGAATATGAATGCCAAGATTCTTAACAAGATCCTAGCTAATAGGATCCAAGAGTACATTAAAAAGATTATCCACCACGACCAGGTGGGATTAATCCTGGAATGCAAGGATGGTTCAACATTTGCAAATCAATCAATGTGATAGAACATATCAATAAGAGAAGAGAGAAGAACCACATGGTACTCTCAATTGATGCAGAAAAAGCATTTGACAAAATACAGCATCTGTTCGTGATTAAAATTTTCAAAGTATAGAGATAGAGGGAACATTCCTCAACCTCATAAAATCAATCTATGAATAACAGCAAATATCATCCTCAAAACTGACAGCCTTCCCATTGAGATCAGGAACAAGACAAGGATGCCCACTCTCACCACTATTGTTCAACATAGTGTCAGAAGTCCTAGCAACAGCAATCAGACAACAAAAAGAAATAAAAGATATTCAAATTGGCAAGGAAGAAGTCAAATTCTCTTTCTTTGCAGATGACAGAATACTTTATAGGGAAAACCCAAAAGACTCTACTCCCAAACTACTAGAATTCATACAACAATTCAGTAATATGGCAGGATACAAAATCAATGCACAGAAATCAGTGGCATTTTTTTTTAAAGGTTTTTATTTATTTGACAGAGAGAAACACAGCCAGAGAGGGAACATAAGCAGGGGGAGTGAGAGAGGGAGAAGCAGGCTTCCCGCGGAGCAGGGAGCCCGATGTAGGACTCAAACCAGGGTCTCTGGGATCGTGACCTGAGCCGAAGGCAGTTGCTTAACCAACTAAGCCACCCAGGCACCCCAAGAAATCAGTGGCATTCTTATACACTAACAATGAAAATATAGAAAGGGAAATCAGAGAATTGATTCCATTTACTATAGCACCTAAAACCCTAAGATACCTAGGAATAAACCTAACCAAAGAAGTTAAGGATCTGTACTCAAGGAACTATAGAACACTCATGAATGAAACTGAAGAAGACATAAAAAGATGGAAAAGCATTGCATGCTTATGGATCAGAAGAATAAACGTTGTTAAAATGTCTATACTGCCCAGGGCAATCTATACTTTCAATGCCATTCCAATCAAAATTCCACCAACATTATTCAAAGTGCTGGAACAAATAATCCTAAAATTTATATGGAACAAGAAAAGACCCTAAATTGCTAAGGAAATGTTGAAAAAGAAAAACAAAGCTGGGGGCATCACATTACCTGATTTCAAGCTTTATTACAAAGCTGTGATCACTAAGACAGCATGATTCTGGCACAAAAACAGATACATAGACCAATGAAACAGAGTAGAGAGTCCAGATATGGACCCACAAATCTATGGGCAAATCACTTTTGACAAAGCAGGAAAAAATATCCAGTGGAAAAAAGACAGTCTCTTCAATAAATGGTGCTGGGAAAATTGGACAGATACATATAGAAGAATGAAACTAGACCATTCTCTTATGCCACACACAAAGATAAACTCGAGATGGATGAAAGACCTCAACATGAGACAGAAATCTATCAAAATCCTAGAGGAGAAAATAGGCAGTAACCTCTTTGACATTGGCCATAGCAACTTCTTTTAAGACATGTCTCCAAAGGCAAAGGAAACAAAAGAGAAAACGAACTTCAGAACTTCGTCAAAATAAAGAGCTTCTGCACAGCAAAGGAAACAGTGAACAAAACAAAGAGGAAACCCATGGAATGGGAGAGGATATTTGCAAATGACACTACAGACAAAGGGCTGGTATCCAAGATTTATAAAGAACTACTCAAACTCAACAACCAAAATAAAGATCATCACATCATAGAATGGGCAGGAGACATGAAGAGGCACTTCTCCATAGAATACATACAAATGGCTAACAAACACATGAAAAAATGTTTGTAATTACTAGCTATCAGGGAAATTCAAATCAAAACCACATTGAGATACAAACTTATGCCAGTCAGAATGGCCAAAATTAACAGGTCAGTAAACAGCAAGTGTTGGAGAAGCTGTGGAGAAAGGAATGTTGGTAGGAATGCAGGTTGGTGCAGTCGCTTTGGAAAACAGTGTGGAGATTCCTTAAAAAATTAAAAATAGAGCTACCATATGACCCTGCAATTGCACTACTGGGTATTTACCCCAAAGATACAGATGTAGTGAAAGAAGGGCCATATGTACGCCAATGTTCATTGCAGCAATGGCCATAATCACCAAACTGTGGAAAGAGCCAAGGTGCCCTTCAACAGATGAATGGATAAAGAAGATATGGTACATAGATACAATGGAATATTATGCCTCCATCAGGAAGGATGAATATCCAACTTTTGTAGCAACATGGACTGGATTGGAGGAGGGTATGCTGAGTGGAATGAGCCAAGCAGAGAAAGTCAAGTATCATATGGTTTCACTTTCATGTGGAGCATAAGGAGTAATATGGAGGACAGTAGGAGAAGGAAAAGAAGTGGGAAGGAGGATAAATCGTGGAAGGAGATGAAACAGGAGAGACTTCAGATTTAGAAACAAACTGAGAGTCTTGGAGAGGAGGGGTTGGGGGATAGGTGAGCCTGGTGGTGGGTACTGAGGGCACATATTGCATGGAAAACTGGGTGTGAGGTATAAACAATGAATCTTGGAACACTGAAAAAATAAAATAAAAAAAAAGAATTATTATCCCATAGCATTAATAACTTAAGAGTTCTGTCTTTAGAGTCCAAAGAGGAGTAGGTATTCTTCTCCTTGAAGTTTTCTTATCAACAATACTCAGACATGGGGCTGGCTTCTGAGAACTTAAAACATGCATGGGAAGGGTGCCTGGGTGGCTCAGATGGTTAAGCATCTGCCTTAGGCTCAGGTCATGATCCCAGAGTCCTTGGATCGAGCCCTCCATCAGGCTCCCCGCTCCTTTGGGAGCCTGTTTCTCTCTCTGTGTATGCCTCTCTCTCTCTCTCTCTCTCTCTCTCTCTCTCTGTCTCTCATGAATAAATAAATAGATAAATCTTTAAAAAAATGCATGGAATATGGCAACCCCAACATTCCATGTGTATGGCAGCTAATTTTTAATTGGCTTCATACCAGACTTAACTTTATTGGTGTTGCCTTTTTATCCCTTAATGTGAATTAAAATGGCACTAAATAGATAGGAAGATGTCTGTTTCTAACTAACCCCTCTAAAGAAAAATGAATGGTGCTTTAAAGCACTGTATATACACACAAAAAAAATTAAAAGAAAGGAAATGATCCTCCATTACCTATAATGAAACAGGATTCTAGGTATATCTTGAACCTGCCTGTATCTGAGCATATTACCATGATTAATAGGCCCCATCTAACAGATCTGCATTTTGCAAGAGGAATTTTGTGGTAGGCTAAATGATGGTCCCTAAAATATCAGGTCCTAATTCCTATACTATCTCAATATTACTTCATATGGAAAAAGGATCTTTGGAGATATGATCAAATTAATGATCTTGACATGAGGAGATTATCCTAGATAGTCTAGGTAGGTCTTAAATGCAATCTTAAGTATCCTTATAAGAGTGATGTGGAGGGAGATTTTAGAGAGACAGAAGAAATGGAGACAATAGCACTATGAAGGCAGATGATGTGACCACAAGCCAAAGAATTCTGGCAGCCACAAGGAACCAGAAGTAAGATCAAATCCTTCCCTAGAGCCTCTAGAGTAAGCACTGCCTTGCTGTGCTGACACCCTGATTTTAGCTCCCTTAAACTGATTTCAGACTTCTGGCCTCCAGATCTGTAAAAGAATACATTTGAAGGTGCCAAATGTGTTGTAATCTGTTAAAACAGCCACAGAAAACTAATACAAACATAAGATTTCTTTTTTTATTCAGACTAGAACCTGATACAGTCTATGAATTCTTATTATTACCTATTACTACTGCGTGATGGCTTGTTAGAAATGCCCAATCTCAGGCCCAATTTTGGAATCAGAGTTTGCAATTTAACAAGATATGAGCTAATTCATATGCACCTTCAAGTTTAAGAATCACTTCTCTAAATGACTCTGTAGCCTTTCAGTGAAAACCTACTTCTCACTTGGAAGATCTGAGGTCACCCTTTGCTGGAGGGTAGGCGTTTTATAAACAAGGCTGGTGAGAGTCTTATGAAGGCAGACATGATGCTAGATTGCAGGTAAAGTCCCTCTCTCAGCTGGAATCTCAACACATCTTAGCAAGAAAGAATGTGCCAACCTTCTTGAAACTAGATCAGGAAGGACTTCAGGAATAAGATGGTGCTTGGATATTTAAAAATGATTCTAATATATACATTAGATTCTAAAATCATACATTTTTTATTTAGTCTAATAATTAAGAAGAAGAAATTTGTGAGAGCCAGATCCATCCCTGAAGAAATGAGCTTCTCATAGCAGGAGGGTGACACAGCGATAGCGATACAGCAGGGACATAACCTTTAATGTGATTAGAGTGACCAAGTGACCTTTACCACCTCTTTCAGCTAAGAGCCTGTACTTATATGATTCTTGAACACCATCTAAAATCATATTTACACTTCTAGCAACAGTTTTTTTTAACAAAGCAAAAGGGTGGAATTATAGTATCTACAGCTAAGGAAGAACACATTAAACAGTTTGGATGGGTTCCAAAAGCTGTGCAAGACTATTTCTTGACCTAGAGAAGAATTCAGCAGAGGAAATTTACCTGTCAACTCCTACTTTAATAGGCAACAGCAAAATGCTGGAGTCAACAACACCATCTATAAATGTGTATGGCAGCTAATTTTTAATTGGCACTTTCTCTTGCACCTGCCATAGGAGTTTCACACATTTATCAACATATTGAAAATGCTTACTTGGTATTTACAATTTCGTTCCTTTCACACGTGATCAACACTACTCAAATTAGTGTCCCTCTGAACACTCGCAAATATTTGAAGAAAAGATCATTTTACACTTGGCTAGTTGGAGGTGATCTCAAGTTATAGTTCCAACTCTTTCTTTCTAAAAATAAAGAAAACTTCAAGTTTAGAAGACTGATGCCTACGCTTTCTGCTTCAACTCTCAGTAGTACCAGAAGTCCCCAGGATGATAGGACATCCAGCAGAGACATGGGACATGAACTGAGAATGGTTGGAGAGAGGAGAGAAAGAGGATTAAAGCAAGAATATGTGTCGCCTAAATTGGATTGAATAGTGTTCTCCCAAATTTGATGTCTACCTGGACCATCCAAATGTGATTCTTTTCCTCATTTGGAAATAGGACTTTAAAGGTGCAGTTAGTTAAGGAAATAGGTCTTTAAAGGTGTAGTTAGTAACCCAAAGTTATTATGGATTAGGGTGGGTCCTAAATCCAGTAAGTCTTGTTCTTGTAAGACCTATGGGGACATAGATACCCCAAGAGGAGGACATCATATAAGGATGGAGGTAGAAATCAAAATAATTCAGCTATAAGCCAAAGAAGCCAAGGATTTCTAGCAATCACCAACCTTCCAGCAGATGGAAGAGACAAGGAAGAATCCTCCCCTAGAGCCTTCAGAGGAAGCATGGCACTCCTGACACCTTGATTTCAGATTTCTGGCCTCTACAATAAATTTGGTGAGATAATAAACTTCTGTTTTATAAAACCACTCTATTTGTAGTAACCTGTTATGGCAGCTGTAGGAAACTAGTAAATGCTCATCTTAAATTACAATGAAAAATGATGATGGCAATGCTGACAGTTTACTTTTACCAAATACTCATTATGAGGCAAGTACTAGGCTCAGTTCTTAATGTGGACTGTACTACTTACTCCCCATTACAATCCTGGAAGGTATGTTTAATTATCATCATTCTATATAGACTTGCCCAATGAACCATAGCAAGCAGCTAAGCCAGGGTTTGATTTTTTACAAATTCAGAATAGGTCTCATCATTTCACAATAACATTCAACTGTCTCTTGATGATACTGATGATGAAGAGGAGTATCCCAAACTCATAGCTCTAATAGCCAAGTGTGAGCTCTTCCTGCTTCACTTCCTCTTCCTACTCCTTAAAGGCAAATCTAGAATTTTCAAGCAAATGGGCAAGTTCTTCATCAGCAGAAGGAAAATAAAAATCTTTACAGCAGGGAACTCATGCAATTAACTGTTAATCCTCATGGTACATAACTGTAGTCAATGTTCTTACTGGCTAGGACTCAGTTGCTCTGATTGGTCTTACTATGTAGGGAGGACACAGAGACAAAATACAGGACATTTTTTTTTTTCAGCTGGGAGCATGTTTAAAGGCAACCTTGAGGGAACTGAGTCATATATTCAGTCATGTTTTGAATCTAAAGGAATTACAGTATTTCACCAAAGAGGAAACTGAAGACTAGAAATAAGGAGGGTCTTTACATAGTAACATACACAAGTTAACCAAAGTGTGAGGTCAGAACACATGTTTCCTGACCACTATCCAATGTGCATTATATATGTGCTCCCATCCATGTATTCTTTTGTTAACCATTTGTTTATCCACCCATCCGCCCATTCATCCAAGCATCCATCCGTCCACCACTCACCCATTTAATAATTGGGAAGCACCTGCTACAGATAGTTACTGAGGATATGAGGCTAAACGGTACAATCTCCATCCTGTGGATCTTAGTAACACATGATATTCAAAGTTCAGTTTATCATTTAAAAGTTTCTAGAAATAGAATGGTAGGAAAATACCAGTGGAGATAATCAGAGTGTGGGGTTGACTGTCAAAACTGTCCCAACTGCAATGCCTTTCTTAATCTGGGCTTTAGTACATATATTTCCCTTCCAGTTAGTTTTCTGAAATCACGTGACCAGTTTCAGGAAAATACAGTTATTGCTGGAACTGCATCCACCCCCGCCAAAACAAACAAACAAACAAACAAACAAATGAACAAACAAGTAAGTAAATGAGTGAGTAAATATCATGGGCTCTTGCCTGCAAGCATTATCATAAAACCTGCTTTCTTGTTGTTGTTTTGTTTTTGACTAAGTTGCCATATATGGATTTTTAAATGGGGTCTGTTTCATATAATACAAATTAAAAAACACTGAAGAAGTGTTGTTACACAGGAAAAGGTCTTCACATGGTCATATTCATCAATGCAGTCTTTCACTGTTCTGTTTCTATTGTCTCCCAGATGCACAGTGATGTATTTGCATTGAGTGTCAGTAGATGGAATGGCTAAGAGCTTAGCCTCAGATTGGGAGACAGATCTAGATTCAGTCTTTGCTTCCCCGGATAAATATAGGTAAAATTCTTAATGTTTGTGTGCGTCAGTTTCCTTAATTATAAAGTGGCGTTAATGAAAGTACCAGGTCCATAGTGGTTCTAAATATTAAATGAACTTACACGTGTGAGTATTTAAATCATGATTAAAATGACTCAGAGTCCCTCCTGCTCTAACATTTGTTAATTTACTAGTCACAGCAAGGAAGCACCTTTGAGATAGAAACCAGTTACAGCATCCACTGTCTGAACTTCTTTTATGCCATGATTAATTTATATTTATACAAATAGGGTTCTTATGTGCCCCTGCCGATGTGAAGTGTTCTTGTGACAGACATGGAAGCCTCTCTGAGAGAGCTCACCGAATAGGCTTTGAGGGATGGCTCTTTTAATTACTGCTTGTGTGGCCCCAAGCAGGTTATTGATTCATCAAGCTGGAAGACATTTCTACAATGATCTGGTATCAACATGTTCTCTACAGACAAAAACACTAAGATCCAAAGAAACTCAGGTGTAGTCAGGGTCCCACAGCTAATTTGTGGCAGAACCTGGTCACTTGACAGTAAGTCTTTCTCCCCTTAACACAGACTAGAAAAATTTCACCATTGAAATTAGTTTCCTTTACTCTGGGGTCACACTGGATTCAAATCCTCACATTGCCACTTACTGGGCATTTAATAAGACAGGGCAAATGACATCATTTCTATGCTTTAGTCCTCAACTATAAAATGGGGGAAACAACACCTATCTTCTTGTGATTTTGTACACATTAAGTAATAGAACCCAATGAGAATAATTTGCATAGGACCTAGCATTATATAATTATTAAAGATTTGAATTATGTAATCTATCTCTGTATATTTAAAAAACATGATTACTTAATATTTCAAAACAGGTCACTATTTCAAACAGATCTTAATTTCATTGATAATTTCTTCATTCATTAACCAAATATTTTGAATACCTACTATCTGCTAGGCACTATTCTTTTTTTTTTTTTTACTTTAAATTTATTTTATTTTTCCAGTGTTCAAAGATACACTGCCCATTCCCCACACCCAGTGCTCCATGCTTTAGGTGCCCTCAGAACCCACCACCAGGCTCAACCATCCCTCCACTCCCTCCCTCCAAGTCCCTCAGTTTGTTTCTGTGTCCAAAGTCTCTCATTTTTCATTTCTTTCCCTGAATTACCCTACTTCCCATTTACTTTCCTTCTCCTACTGTCTTCTATATTAGCCCTTATGCACCACAAGTAAGTGAAACCATGTGATACTTGACTTTTTCTACTTGGCTTATTTTACTCAGCATAATCTCTTCCAATCCAGTCCACGTTGCTACAGAAAATGGATATTCATCCTTTCTGATGGAGGAGTAGTATTCCATTGTATATATGTACCACATCTTCTTTATCCATATATATTGCCCTGTTGATGGGCACCTTGGCTCTTTCCACAGTTTGGCGATTGTGGCCATTGCTACGATGAACATTGGGGTACATATGGCCCTTCTTTTCACTACATCTGTATCTTTGGGGTAAATGCCCAGTAGTGCAATTTCAGGGTCATAGGGTAGTTCTGCTTTTAATTTTTTAAGGAATCTCCACACTGTTCTCCAAAGTGACTGCACCAACTTCCCACCAACAGTGTAAGAGAGTTCGCCTTTCTCCATAGCCTCTCCAACACTTGTTGTTTCCTGACTAGTTAATTTTGGCCATTCTGACGGGCATAAGGTGGTATCTCAGTGTGGTTTTGATTTGAATTTCCTGATAGCTAGTGACGCTGAACATTTTTTCATGTGTCTGTTAGCCATTGTACATCTTTTTTTTTTTTTTAAGATTTTATTTATTTATTTGACAGAGAGAAACACAGCGAGAGAGGGAACACAAGCAAGGGGAGTGAGAAGGAGAAGCAGGCTTCCCGCCGAGCAGGCAGCCCAATGTGGGACTCAATCCCTGGTCTCCAGGATCATGACCTGAGCCGAAGGCAGTCATCCAACCAACTGAGCCACCCAGGTGCCCCACCATTTGTATATCTTCTATGGAGAATGACCTCTTCATGTCTCTTACCCATTTTTTGATGTATTCATCTTCTTTTTGGATGTTGAGTTTGAGTAGTTCTTTATATATCTTGGATACCAGCCCTTTGTCTGTAGTGTCATTTGCAAATATCCTCTCCCATTCTGTGGGTTGCCTCTTTGTTTTGTTGACTGTTTCCTTTGCTGTACAGAAGCTTTTAATTTGATGAAGTCCCAGAAGTTCATTTTTTCTTTTGTATCCTTTGCCTTTGGAGACATGTCTTGAAAGAAGTTGTTGTGGTCGATGTCAAAGAGGTTCCTGCCTATGTTCTTTTCCAGGATTTGGATGGATTTCTGCCTCACGTTGAGGTCTTTCATCCATTTCGAGTTTGCCTTTGTGTGTGGTATAAGAGAATGGTCTAGTTTCATTCTTCTATATGGAGCTGTCCAATTTTCCCAGCACCATTTATTGAAGAGACTGTCTTTTTTCCACTGGATATTTTTTCTTGTTTTGTCAAAGATGATTTGCCCATAGATTTGTGGGTCCATATTTGGACTCTCTACTCTGTTCCACTGGTCTATTTCTCTGTTTTTGTGCCAGTACCATGCTGTCTTAGTAATCACAGCTTTGTAATAAAGCCTGAAATCAAGTAACAAGATGCCCCCAGCTTTGTTTTTCTTCTTCAGCAATTCCTTAGCGATTCAGGGTCTTTTTTGGTTCCATATAAATTTTAGGATTGTTTGTTCCAACGCTTTGAAGAATGTTGGTGGAATTTTGATTGGAATGGCATTGAAAGTATAGATTGCTCTGGGCAGTATAGACATTTTGACAATGTTTATTCTTCCGATCCATGAGACTGGAATGCTCTTCCATCTTTTTGTGTCTTCTTCAATTTCTTTCATGAGTGTTCTATAGTTCCTCGAGTACAGATCCTTGACTTCTTTGGTTAGGTTTATTCCTAAGGATCTTATGGTTTTTGGTGCTATAGTAAATGGAATCGATTCTCTGATTTGCCTTTCTATATTTTCATTGTTAGTGTATAAGAACACAACTGATTTCTGTGCATTGATTTTGTATCTTGCCACATTACCGAATTGTTGTATGACTTCTAGTAGTTTGGGGGTAGAGTCTTGGGTTATCCACATACAGTATCATGTCATCTGCAAAGAGAGAGTTTGACTTCTTCTTTGTCAAGCTGAATACCTTTTATTTCTTTCTGTTGTCTGATTGCTGTTGCTAGGACTTCTAACACTATGTTGAACAGTAGTGGTGAGAGTGGGCATCCTTGTCTTGTTCCTGATCTCAGAGGAAAGGCTATTAGTTTTTCCCCATTGAGAATGATATTCACTGTGGGTTTTTCGTAGATAGATTGTATGAGGTTGAGAAATGTTCCCTCTATCCCTATACTTTGAAGAGTTTGATCAGTAACAGATGTTGTATTTTGTCAAATGCCTTTTCTGCATCAATTGAGAGTACCATGTGGTCTTTTCTCTTCTCTTATTGATTTGTTCTATCACGATGATTGATTTGCAAGTGTTGAACTACCCTTACATCCCTGGGATAAAACCCACCTGGTCATGGATAATCTTTTTAATGTGTTGTTGGATCCTGTTGGCAAGGATCTTTTTGAGAATCTTGGCATCCATATTCATCAGAGATATTGGCCTGAAGTTCTCCTTTTGGATGGGATCTTTTTCTGGTTTGGGGATTAGAGTAATGCTGGTTTCATAGAAAGAGTCTGGAAGTTTTCCTTCCGTTTGTATTTTTCGAAAGAGCTTCAGGAGAATAGGTGTTATTTCTTCTTTGAATGTTTGGTAGAATTCCCCAGGAAATCCATTTGGTCCTGGACTCTTGTTTTGGGGGAGGTCTTTGAACACTGTTACAATCTGATTACTAGAAATAGGTCTATTCAAATTGTCAATGTCTTCCTGTTTCAGTCTTGGAAGTTTATAGGTTTCTAGGAATGTATCTATCTCTTCTAGGTTGTTAAACTTATTGGCATATAATTATTGATAGTAATTTCTGATGATTGTTTCTATTTCTTTGGTGTTAGTCGTGATCTCTCCCCTTTCATTCATAATTTTATTAATTTGGGTCTTCTCCCTTTTCTTTTGGATTAGTTTGGCCAATGGTTTATTGATCTTATTGATTCATTCAAATAACTAGCTTCTAGTTTCGTTGATGTGCTCTACTGTACTCTAGTTTCTGATTCATTCATCTCTGCTCTAATCCTTATTATTTCCCTTCTTGTGTGAGGCGTTGGCTGAATTTTTTGTTGATTTTCCAGTTCTTTAAGGTGTAATGAGAGTTGGTGTATTCAGGATTTTTCAATTTTTTTGAGTGAGGCTTGGATGGCTATGAATTTCCCCCTTAGGACTGCCTTTGCTGTATCCCATAGGTTTTGGATTGATGTATCTTCATTCTCATTTGTTTCCTTGAAGTGTTTCAGTTCTTCTTTGATTTCCTGGTTGATCCACAGATTCTTGAGCAGGATAGTCTTTAGCTTCCAAGTGTTTGATTTTCTTCTGAACTTTTTATGGTGGTTGAGTTTCAGTTTCACGGCATTGTGGTCAGAGAATATGCAGGGAATAATCTCAGTCTTCTGGTATCGGTTGAGCCCTGATTTGTGACCTAGTATGTGGTCTATTCTGGAGAAAGTTCCATGTGCACTCAAGAAGAATGAGGATTCTGCTGTTTTAGGGTGGAATGTTCTGACTATATCTATGAGATCCATCTGGTCCAATGTGTCATTCAAGGCTCTTGTTTCTTTGTTGATTTTCTGTTCACATGATCTGTCCATTGCTGAGAATGGTGTGTTAAGATCTCCTATAATTAATGTATTTGTATCAATATGATTATTTATTTTGCTTAACAGTTGGCTTATGTACTTGGCTGCTCCTATGTTGGAGGCATAAATATTTACAATTGTTAAATCTTCTTGGTGTATAGCCCCTTTGAGAATGATGCAGTGTCCTTCTGTGTCTCTGACTATAGTCTTTAGATTAAAATCCAATTTGTCTGATATGAAAATCACTTCCCTGGCTTTCTTTTGTGGTCCGTTGACATGAAAGATGGTCCTCCATCCTCTCACTTTCAATCTGGAAGTGTCTTTAGATTCAAAATGTGTCTCTTGTAAACAGCATATGGATGGGTCCTGTCATTTTATCCAGTCTGCAACCTTGTGCCTTTTTATTGGAGCATTTAGACCATTCACATTGAGAGTGATTATTGATAGATACATTTGTATTGACATCATGTTGCCTGCGAAGTTCATGTTTCTATAGATTACCTTTATAAATTTCTGTTCTGTGTCACTCTTGTGTTCATTTCCCTTGTATAGAACTCCTCTTAGTATTTCTTTTAGTGCTGGCTTGGTGGGTGCATAATCTTTTAGACTTTGGAGTTCCTGGAAGCTCTTTATTTCTCCTTCCATTCTGAAAGTCAACCTTGCTGGATACATTATCCTTGGTTGCATATTTTTGTCATGTAATTTCCTGAATATGTCTTGCCATCCCTTTCTGGCTTGCCAGGTTTCTGTGGAAAGGTCTGACGTTATTCTGATGGTCCTCCCTGTATTGGCAAGGGATCGCTTCCCCCTAGCTGCCCTTAAGGCATATTCTTTGGTTTTATGATTCACGAATTTCACAATTATGTGCCTGGAGGTTTTTCTGGCCTCATTGATCTTGGGGGGTGTCCTCTCTGCCTCTAGGACATGAACATTTGTTTCATTCCCCAGATTCGGGAAATTTTAATTCATGATTTGTTCAACTATATCTTCTAGGCTTCTCTCTCTCTCAACTCCTTCAGGGATTCCAATAATTCTGATATTGGAGCGTTTCATGGCATCATTTATTTCCCTTATTCTGTTTTCATGGGATTTTAGCTGTTTTCTCCAAGACTTCTCTTGCTCCTCCTTCTTAATCCATCTGTGTTCTAAATCACTAATATGATCTTCAGCTTCACTTACTCTAGCTGTTAGCATATTTAAATTAGATTGCATCTAGCCTTTCTAACCTCAGCTTTCCTTTCTGTTATTAGGGCTTCCATTTTAAGATTAATGTTCTTTCCCAAATTAGCCATTGCTTGGACGATTGCTGCCCTGAATTCCATTTCTGTCATATTGTTTATGTTCATTTCCAGTAATTCTGTGACTGGGGTTGCAGTCTCAGGGTTCTTCTTCTGTTGGTTTTTCCTCCCCCGAGTTGTGGCGAGGAGTGCTTGAGGGAGTGTATAGCTAAATATATCAGCCACTATCCAGGTAAATTGGTTGCTCTTTGCCAATGCTCCTTGTCCCCCACAGTGATCCAGAAGTGCAAAATATCACATTTCAGGCTGATTTCATGGGTGCTCACAGTGTTCCTGTAGTGTTTTCTGCAGGAATTGAGCTCACTTCAGGGGACTCCCCAAAATGCGGTCATCTGGCCTTCTGCCATCTTTGGCACTGTTCTTTGTGTTGGGAGATATAAGTAACAAAATACCCTTAACTCCCTTATATTCTACTACAGTTAGAGAGACCATAATAAATGAATACATAGACCATGTATGTGTTAGAAGACATTAAGTGCTATAGAGCAAAGTAAAACTGAGAAGAGGATAAGGATTATGGTAGGAATTTAAAAAACTCAACAAAATTATTGACATTTTAAGTAGAGTGGCCAAGGAAGGCAACATGTAAGGAATATTTTAAGACAAGCAAATTAGCCAGGTAGATACCAGGGTGAAGGATGTCTAAGCAAAGAGAAAAATCAAGTACAAAGATCCTGAGGCAATAGTGTGCCTAGCATATCAGTGTACTAGCAAGGAATCTACTGTGGTTGGTAATGAGTGAGTGTCCAAGAAGCAGGCCATGAGATCAGAGAGCAAACAAGCCAGGCTATTAAATGCCTTATAAACCATTGTAGGGACCTCAGTTTTTCATATTTCACAAATTATGAAGCTGTTGGGTGGTTTTAAGCAGAGGGGTACATAATATGACTTACAGTTTAATTGACTGTGAAATATGTAGTATAATGCTATGGTGTTGAAAATAGACTACAGGAGTCAAGAGTGGGAGCAGAGACATTGTTTTGGAAGTATGACACAAGCAATGCTACATGTTGTCCAGAAGAGCTTTGTTTCTTCCAAGGTACATACTGGAAAACCACATTTTCCAGTCTCACTGTACCATATGAAGTCATATACCTAATTTTGGATGATGGAAAGTAAGTGGAAGAAATATAGGATTTATCCATGCCCAGGCCCTGAAAGGTCCCAGGCTTTTATATCCTCACTATTCCACCTACAGGGCTGGAAGATAAGAACTCTTGAATAGTAGACATGTGATGGCAGCACCATAGATCCCCAAGTCATCGCTTAGTGGGGAGCTACCCAAGGGTACACTTAGGCCTGTATCAAACAATGAGGTGAATGAGAAAGGAATTTTTACTATGCTTGGCCACTGAGAGTTGGGAATGTTTGCATCTAGAGGGAGTCAGCCTCACAACGACAGGAGCCTCAGGCAATAAATGGGATGAAATCATAATGACTTGGATCTGGGAGTGAGTAGGGGAGGTTGTGAAAAGTGGTTGGAATCTAGAAGTATTTTGAGAGTAGCATGCACTCTCACTTTCTGGAAGACTCAGAAAAACATGGGGAAAAAAACAAAGACGACACCAAGAACTTTGGCCCAAAGAATGAGAAGTATGGAATTGTCACTAATGGAGACAGGAGAGACCACAGGAGAAAGAGGTATGTGTATGAGGTAGCTGTGAGACAGGGCAATATCAGGAGCTCAGTGCTGAACATACAAAGTCTGAGGCAATTATGAGACAGGGGAGTAGAGATGCTGAGTAGTGAAGTTATACAACCATAGTCAGTGGCGCTGTCACCAGCTTGTACTACCTATGGAAACCAATTACATAATTTTCAGGAATTTTATAAACCATTTATTAATCTACTGATAGCTTAGAATCAGCAATTATGGGAATATTTCCTTTAGAGAAAGTAACAAATGTTCAAGTCAGGGCTCCCCACTCACGCCGCCATCTCCTTGAGAGCCGGCTGTTAAACATTCACATCCTCCATTAGGTCTAAGAGTTGAGGGGAGATATTGTGCTTACAAATGAGAGTCTATGATTCCTCCTCCCCCACCAAAACATCTTAGAATCTATCTCAAATACCACATGTATTTTTCATTTAATGCTGGATTTTTTTGGTTATGTTCCATTCATCAGTGTTATTTTTAGATGTCTGGTATACAGTCAGATGTCTGGTATACAGTCAGATATCTAGTATACAGTCAGATGTCTAGTATATTTACAGTCCCACTTCTGTGGTTCAGTCTGTGTTGACAGCTATCACACACTGAAAATGTTAAGTATTTTACTTTTAATATCCAGTGTATTCAAGAAATATGAAATTAAATAATCTGTCTTAAATCTCTGAGTGTGCTCACACATCCTCTCTGAAATTCCCCATATTCATAATATCCCAAATACTCCCAGTTAAACAAAGTGTCAACAACCCACTGAACCTAAAAACCTCATCTAACCTCAGATTCTCCAATTGTAAAATAAAGATTACATTTTCCCTGTCTATATCACCAGATAATTGTGAAGATCAAATGACATATGTACATAAAAAGGCTCTGACAATTGTAAACAAAAACAACAAGTATTTGCAGATCTAAAATAAAATGGCAGGCTGTCTCTATTCTGACTTTGATGTCTACAAGATTCATTAATGCATATTTCTGGGTGGCTAGGTACCTTTCAGAGCCAATCAAGCTGATATAGCCCTGCTTTTCTAGAGCTGCATAATATGATAACACATTATGGAAATTAATCTAGAAAGACTCCATGCCAGCTTACATTTATCATGCACAAGAGGAATGTAAGAAAATGCTTTCTTATCATTTGACTTCATTACCTTCTTCACCTTAACACTTCTTCCTTCCTGGAAAGGAATCTGACTTTTCATCAACTATAAAAATGGAATACCTTTTTGTGGTATCATGTCTTTGCCTTTAGCATTCAAGCAATGTTTGTTGCTGAAGGTGCTTCTCTCAGTATTTTAATTCAAACTGAGTTTAAACTACAAGGAGAAAAAAAATAGTGACCTAAAATAATCTAGTCAAATTAGTATGTTCATGATATGCCACAAATAAAATTATTTTTATTGTAATTGGCTCTGTTACATGGTTGCCAAACTACACACTCTCAATAAATGGGATCTCCAGTAATATTTCAAGCCTTTATATTTTTTACTTAAAATGACAAATTAGAGCATTAACAAATGTAAACACTTATTTGAATACATCAATATAACTTAACTGGAAATATTTATACCTATAAAAGGCCATAGGTGATTTTTATATTTAAATGTCTCTCAATGCACTTAGCCTTGTATGCACCTTAGTATCTTTGTTTCTACTGCTGAAGCTTCAAGAGAGGGATTAAATCAAACAGAGAGGATCTGTAGCATATGAAGGAGGAATTATTGTCTACTCAGTTTGCTGCCATATTTACATGGAACTACTTCAGGCAACTTAAACTTTAGTTGATCCCTGGGACTGGAAAGCAAAGGGTAGATGACTGGGACAATAGATAAATCAATTTTGAGATATTTATACTCTGGTATTTTAGTGGCTATATCCTGTTAAAGCTGGTGATATGTATGCAGGCCATTAATAGGGAAAAGGAGTGATTTTTGGTGATCCTATTTAGGAACAATTTCAAAGGAGGAGATTCCCACTAACTTAGTGCAACCTGATACAAAAACAATGGGGTGAAGTGCCTGAGGGGGCCTTTTCTCATTCAACCTACCTTTTTTCCCCAATATCTAGATAACGCAGATGAAAGAGTGAGCTACTGAATTGTGCACGGCAATGAATATATTAGCCATAATGACTACATGAAATGACAGAGAAGTGGGGTGCCTGGGTGGCTCAGTTGGTTAAGTGACTGCCTTCAGCTCAGGTCATGATCTCGGAGACCCTGGATCGAGTCCCACATCGGGCTGCCTGCTCGCCGGGAAGCCTGCTTCTCCCTCTCTCATTCCCCCTGCTTGTGTTCCCTCTCTAGTTGTGTTTCTCTCTGTCAAATAAATAAATAAAATCTTAAAAAAAAAAAAAAAAGAAATGACAGAGAAGCAACAGAACATCATGCAGTTGGGAGCAGAAACCAATTAACAAGGGGCACGTAACAGGTACGCATATAGAGTCCTACTGTAGGTTACAAACATTAGGTTCAAATTGCCTAAGTGTCACACACCTATTTTACACAGTGATACATTCTGGGTCCTCAAGGGTCTCCAGGTCCTAGCTATTGCTCCTGTGACCAGCTTTGGAAGGGCACAACTGATTGCACCTTACATCATACCTGCCTCCTACACCTCTAGCCTCCTTCTGGGAATGAGACATCTAAGGATCTGTGCAGTCACGGTGTGTGTGTGACTTGGAAGTGCAGGAGAATGACTGTCCCATGGAGCAAGCCCTTGAAAATGGAAATTGACATGAATACACCAATACACCTCCTTCCCTCCTGGTCCTGAAAAACTGTTGATTACAAAGCCTCTCAGAAGCTGGTGGGCCTGCAAGGTCTACTAGTCTATCACTGTGCTTGATATGTTGCAGAGGCCAGCAAGAAACTGCACTGTCTTTTGGACTGTTTTGCCACCTACTCTCTTTTTTTTTTTATTGTTACTTAAATTATTTTTTTCCAGTGTTCCAAGATTCATTCCCCATTCCCCATACCCAGTGCTCCACACAATAGGTGCCCCCAGTACCCACCACCAGGCTCTCCCATCCCCCTCCCTCCAAGTCCCTCAGTTTGTTTCTGTGCCCAAAGTCTCTGTTGTTTCATTTTTTTCCCTGAATTACCCTGCTTCCCATTTACTTTCCTTCTTCCACTGTCCTCCAGGTTACCCCTCATGCACCGCAAGTAAGTGAAACCATGTGATACTTGACTTTCTCTACTTGGCTTATTTCACTCAGCATAATCTCTTCCAGTCCAGTCCATATTGCTACAAAAGTTGGATATTCATCCTTTCTGATGGAGGCATAGTATTCCATTGTATATATGTACCACATCTTCTTTATCCATTC
>PITA01028943.1:0-18603 GCA_004023965.1 Spilogale gracilis | reverse complement strand
TGGCTTCATAGAAAGAGTCTGGAAGTTTTCCTTCCGTTTCTATTTTTTGAAAGAGCTTCAGGAGAATAGGTGTTATTTCTTCTTTGAATGTTTGGTAGAATTCCCCAGGGAATCCGTCTGGTCCTGGACTCTTGTTTTGGGGGAGGTTTTTGATCACTGCTTCAATCTCATTACTAGATATAGGTCTATTCAAATTGTCAATGACTTCCTGTTTCAGTCTTGGTAGTTTATAGGTTTCTAGGAATGTATCCATCTCTTCTAGGTTGTTAAACATATTGGCATATAATTGTTGATAGTAATTTTTGATGATTGTTTCTATTTCCTTGATGTTAGTCGTGATCTCTCCCCTTTAATTCATGATTTTGTTAATTTGGTTCTTCTCCCTTTTCTTTTGGGTTAGTTTGGCCAATGGTTTATCGATCTTACTGATTCTTTCAAAGAACCAGCTTCTAGTTTCGTTGATGCATTCTATTGTATTTCTAGTTTCTGATTCATTCATCTCTGCTCTAATCCTTATTATTACCCGCCTTGTGTGGGGGGGGTTGGTTTAATTTTTTTTTTGATTTTCCAGTCCTTTAAGGTGTAATGAAAGTTGGTGTATTCGGGATTTTTCAATTTTTTTGAGTGAGGCTTGAATGGCTATGAATTTCCCCCTTAGGACTGCCTTTGCTGTATCCCAAGGTTTTGGATCGATGTATCTTCATTATCATTGGTTTCCATGAAGTGTTTCAGTTTTTCTTTGATTTCTTGTTTGATCTACATATTCTTGAGCAGGATTGTCTTTAGCTTCCAAGTGTTTGATTTTCTACTGAACTTTTTATGGTGGTTGAGTTCCAGTTTCACGGCATTGTGGTCAGAGAATATGCAGGGAATAATTTCAATCTTCTGATATCAGTTGAGCCCTGCTTTGTGACCTAGAATATAGTCTATTCTGTAGAAAGTTCCATGTGCACTTGAGAAGAATGAGTATTCTGCTGTTTTATGGTGAAAAGTTCTGAATATATCTATGAGGTCCATCTGGTCCAATGTGTCATTCAAGGCTCTTGATTCTTTATTGATTTTCTGTTTAGAAGATCTGTCCATTGCTGGGAGTGCTGTGTTAAGATCTCCTACAATTAATGTATTCACATCAATATGATTCTTTATTTTGTTTAAGAGTTGGCTTATGTAGTTGGCTGCTCCCATGTTGGGGGCATAAATATTTACAATTGTTAGAGCTTCTTGATGTATAGACCCTTTAAGAATGATGTAATGTCCTTCTGTGTCTCTTCCTACAGTCTTTAGAGTAAAATCCAATTTGTCTGATATGAGAATCGCTACCCCAGCTTTCTTTTGGGTTCCATTGGCATGAAAGATGGTCTTCCATCCCCTCACTTTCCATCTGGAAGTGTCTTTATATTCCAGATGAGTCTCCTGTAAACAGCATATGGATGGGTCCTGTCAGTTTATCCAGTCTGAAACCCTGTGCCTTTTTATTGGAGCATTTAGGTCGTTCACATTGAGAGTGATTATTGATAGATATGTTTGTATTGACATCATGCTGCCTATGGAGTTCATGTTTCTATAGATTACCTCTGTAGATTTCTGTTTTGTGTCGCTCTTGAGTTCATTTCTCCTCTATAGAACCCCTCTTAGCATTTCTTGTAGTCCTGGCTTGGTTGTTGCATAATCTTTTAGACCTTGGTGGTCTTGGAAGCTCTTTATTTCTCCTTCCATTTTGATATCAGCCATGCTGGATACATTATCCTTGGTTGCATATTTTTGCCATGTAACTTCCTGAATGTGTCTTGCCAGCCCTTTCAGGCTTGTCAGGTTTCTGTGGAAAGGTCTGACGTTATTCTGATGGTCTTCCCTCTATTGGTAAGGGATCGCTTTCTCGTAGCTGCCCTTAAGACATATTCTTTGGTTTTATGATTTGAGAATTTTACTATTATGTGCCTGGGGATTTTTCTGGCCTCATTGATCTTGGGGGTGTCCTCTCTGCTTCTAGGACATGAACATTTGTTTCATTCCCCAGATTTGGGAAATTTTCATCCATGATTTGTTCCACAATATTTTCTAGGCTTCTCTCTCTCTCAACTCCTTCGGGGATTCCAATAATTCCAATATTGGTGTGTTTCATGGCATCATTCATTTCCCTTATTCTGTTTTCTTGGGATTTTAGCTGGTTGCTCCAAGACTTCTCTTCCTTCTCCTTAATCCATCTGTCTTCTAAATCACTGATGTGATCTTCAACTTCACTTACTCTGGCTGTTAGCATATTTAAATTAAATTGCATATCCTCTATAGCCTTTCTAACCTCAGCTTTCACTTCTGTTACTATGGCTTCCACTTTGAGACTAATGTTCTTTTCTAAATTAACTATTGCTTGGACTATTGCTGCCCAGAATTTCATTTCTGTCATATTGTTTATGTTCATTTCCAGTAATTCTGTGACCAAGGTTGCAGTCTCGGGGTTCTTTTTATGTTGGATGTTCCTTCTCTGAGTCATTGTGGCGAGGAGTGGTTGAAGGGGTGTATGGCTAACTATATCAGCCACTATCTAGGTGGATTGGTTGTTGGAGGGTTTTGGAGCAACCAGAATTCACCACCGAGAAGAGAGGAGAAAGAAAAAAGAAAACGGAAGACAGGAAGCAAGAAAAGAAACCCCTGCCAGAGTGGGGCCCGGTGGTAGGATTTATATGGTACAAAACTGTTGCAGGGTAAAGAAAAGGGTTATCGAGGGTGAATGAAGAGATCTAAAAGTGAAGCCCAACCTATATGACCCCCAAGAGCAGTATTTATATAATACAAAAGCAAAGACAATTACATAGACATACTGACTAACTATAGTGGGAAGGTGAGGGCAGACACTCCTTGTGGGCAAGGAATGCGTTTCAGACACTCCCAAGTTTGTCTTGTCATTATTGTTGGAGGAACCCACTTTCAAAAGATATAGGGATATTAGAAGTGGTTGTATATAGGGGTAGTACTGAATAGGAATGTGGGATTGACTTGAGGCTTATAACTACATGTAGACATAAAAGAGAGAATAAAGGAAAGGGGAGAGTAGAAAGGGAAAAACAGAGAAAGCAAACAGGGAAACAAGAGGCAACAACAAGAGCAGAAAATATAGGAGTGTGTTTGAAAAAATTTCAAGGTAAAAAAAAATTATGGGGTGTTGTATTGAGTATACGTTGTGATAAAAAGGGGGTTAAAAATTGAAAGAAGAAAAACCATGAGAATGTATTTTTAAGCTTAGAATGGAAGCTTTAAAAGTAAAAATAGAAAAAAGTTTAAAAAAGTAAGTAAGGAGGAAAACTGTCAATAAGTTGTAGGGCTTTTGGTATTAGTAGTCAGTGCCAGGAGTTTAATAAATAGCCTTTCCCCAGATTTGGGGTTTTGCAGTTTGAGTGTTGCCTTCCTGAGCTTCCGGCTTGCTTTCTGAGGGCGGGGCCTGTGGCGTAGTTTCAGTCCTTCTACCTGGGCTGCGTCTCTCTGCCCCCTTGCTAGAGGCTGGTCTCCAAGGCAACCAGGTTATCAGGTTACAATTCTCCTTTTTCAGCTGCTGAGAAAGTCAGGTTGGAGCAAGATGTCTGTGCCCAGACCTCCTTCCCAGCGAGAGCCTTTACACAGAGAAGGGTTCTTTCCCGCCTCCTGGTTGGCAGCCTGTCACCAACGGGCTGGTGCAGATGTATTGATTTCTGCCCCCGCCCCCGCTAGTAGCTTCACTCCCGCACCTCAAAACCACAACTCCTTTTGGATCGCATGTCCTTGTCTCTGCCCTGGGACCCAAGGTCTCTCCGGTCCCACGCAAGTCTGTAAAATCGACTTCCCTGGGGGGTCTGCGCCTGGCCCACGGGGTGGAGAGAAGCGGGAGAGAAAGTCAGCGGTGGAGGAAATATAGAATCCATGCCCGCCGCTCTCCCTGAGATCCCCCGTGCCCCGAAGCCCTGCTTCTCTGGCTTAAGCAGTGGGGGGATAGACTCCGCACCCCAGCCCCTCTAAGTTCCCTGGAGCTGGGGGGCACTTCCTTTCCCTGCAGATTCCCGTCTCCCTGCTGCCGCGGAGGAAAAACTTATTTTGCACCTCACCGGGCACTCTCTGTCCCTGCGGGTCCCGTCTCCCCGCTCCGGTGGCGGCAGCTGCGGCAAAAGAAAAGTCTCCTTGCCTTGCTGCAGGCTCTGCTGCGTTCCCGTTTGTGTCTCGCCCCGATTCAGACCGTAATCTGCTGTTATTCCTCACTCACAGAGCTCTTTCGTGTTGGGGTATTTGCTTTCAATGGTTCAGCTCTGCGGGCTTCCTCCCCCACTCCCCTGTCTCTGGGGGCAAGCCTCCGGTCCCTCTCAGTTGTTTCTACCTTTTTGCGGATGGTCTTTGTCTCCAGAGGTGCAAAATATCACATTTCAGGCTGATTTCTTGGGTGCTCACAGTGGTCCTGCAGTGTTCCTTTTGCTGGAATTGAGTGAACTTCAGGGAACTCCCCAAAATGTGGCTACCTGGTCTTCCTCCATCTTCTTCCCCCTTGGCTATTTTTTATAATGCTGCTGTTAGCATCAGGGTAGAACATTAACATAGTGTAATTGCAGGGCAATAGGGAAGTTCTATTTTTCACTTTTTGAGTAACCTCCATACTGTTTTCCAGAGTAGCTGCGTCAGGTTGCATTCCCACCAACACTGTAAGAAGGTTCCCCTTTCTCTGCATCCTCACCAACACCTATTGTTTACTGTGTTGTTCACTTTAGATATTCTGACAGGTGTGAGGTGGTATCCCATCAGAGTTTTGATTTGTATTTCCCTGATGATGAGTGATGTTGAGCATCTTTTCATGTGTCTGTTAGCTATCTGAACAGAAAAAAACATCTCTTCATGTCTTTTGCCTGTTTCTTAACTGGATTACTTATTTTGTGGCTATTGAGTTTAGTAAGTTCTTTATAGATTTTGGGTACTAACTCTTTATCAGCTATTCCATTTGAAAAGATCTTTTCCCATTCTGTATGGTGCCTTTTAGCTTTTTTGAGTATTTCCCCTCAACTGTGTAGCAGCTTTTTATCCTGAAGAAATCCCAATAGCTCATTTTTACTTTTGCTTTCCTTGCTTCTAGAGGCATGTCTAGTAAGAAGTTGTTATGTCTCATGTCAAAGAAATTACTGCCTGTGTTCTCCTATAGGATTTTGATGGTTTCCTGCCTCATATTTAGGTCTTTCACCCATTTTGAGTTTATTTTTGCATATGAAGTAAGAAAGTGGTTATTCTTGTTCATGTTGTTGTCCTGTTTTCCCAACACTATTTGTTGAAAAGACTCTCTTTTTCTCCACTGGATGTTTCCTAAGGTTGACATCATACTTATGAATCCATTTCTGGGTTTTCTCTTCTGTTCCATTGATATAAGTGCCTGTTTTTGTGCCAGAATCATAGTCTTGATGACTGCAGTTTCATAACATAGCTTGAGGTCTGGAATTGTGATGCTTCCAGCTTTGCTTTGCTTTTTCTAGATTGCTATGATTCTTCATTGTCTTTTGTGATTCCATACAAATTTCATGATCATTTGTTGTAGCTTTGTGATAAATGGTGGTGGTAATTTGAAAGAGATTTCTTTGAATGTGTAGTTTGCTTTTGGTAGTATAGACATATTAACAAAATCTGTTATTCCAATCCCTGATCATGAGGTATGTTTTTTCATTTCTTTGTGTCCTCTTCAGTTTTTTTCATTTTCATTTTTTTTAGATGTTAATTCATTTGAGAGAGAGAGAGTACAAGCAGGGGGACACATATGGCAGAGGGAAAGCGAGGAATGATCTCCCTGCTGAGCAAGGAACCTGATGTGAGGCTCAATCCTAGGACCCTGGGATCATGACTTGAGCCAAAGGCAGAAACTTAACCAACTGAACCACCCAGGTGCTCTGTGCCCTCTTCAATTTCTTTCACAAGTATTCTATAGTTTTCAGAGTACAGATATTTTACGTCTTTGCTTTGGTTTATTCCTAGGTATCCTATGGTTTTTGGTGCAATTATAAACAGGATTGATTCAATTGATTCCTTGGTTTTTCTTTCTGCTGTTTCATTATTGGTGTATAGAAATGCAACAGATTTCTATATGTTGATTTTACATTCTGACTTTGCTGAATTCCTCTATTCTAGCAATTTTTTTGGTGGAGTCTTCCAGGTTTTCTACATAGAGTATCATGTTGTCTGTGAATAGTGAAAGATTAACTTCTTCCTTGTCAGTGTAGATGCCTTTTATCTCTTTTTGTTGTCTAATTGCTGTGGCTAGGACTTTCAGTACTATGTGAAATAACAATAGTGAGAGTAGACATCTCTATCTTATTTCTGCCCTTAAAGGAAAAGTTGTCATATTTTTTCACTCAGCATGATATTAGCTCTGGATTTTTCATATATGACCTTTATAATGTTGGTTTATGTTCCATCTATACCTACTTTGTTGGGGGGTTTTATCAAGAATGGATGCTGTATTTTGTCAAATGTGTGTGTGGGGGGGGTGCATCTACTGACATAATCACATGGCTCTTATACTTTCTTTTTATTAATGTTGTGTATCATGTTGATTGATTTGTAAATATTGAACTGCCCAGCAGCCCAGGAATATATCTTACTTGATCATAGTAAATAATTCTTTTGATGTGTTTTGTATTCAGTTTGCTGGTATCCTCCTGAAGACTTTTGCATCCATGTTCCTCAGGGATTTTGGTCTGTAATTGTTGTTTTCTGTGGAGTCTTTTTCTGGCCTTAGAATTAAGCTAATCCTGGCCACGTAGAATAAATTTGGAAATTTTCCTTCTGTTTCCATTTTTTGGGGGAGCATTTTCAGAAGAATAGGTATTAACTTTTCTTTAAATGTCTGGTAGAATTCTTCTGGGTAACTATCTGTTCCTGAACTTGTTTGTTGGGAGATTGTTGATCATTGATTCAATTTCTTTGCTGACTATGGGTCAGTTCAACTTTTTATCTCTTCCAGTTTCAGAGTTGTTAGTTTATATGTTTCTAGGAATTTATCCATTCTTCTTGAAGAAATGGCATATAATTTTTCCTATTATTATCTTATAATTGTATTTCTGTGGTGTTGATTGTGATCCTCCTCTTTCATTCATGAATTTGTCTATATGGTTCCTTTCTCTTTTTGATAAGTCTGGCTTGGAGTTTATCAATTTTATGTCTTTCAAAGAACCAGTTTTTAGTCTCATTGCTCTGTTCTGTTTTATTTTATATCATTTATTTCTATTCTAATCTTTATTATTTCCCTTCTTCTGCTGGTATAGGCTTTATTTGCTATTCCTTTTATAGCTTCCTTAGGTGTAAGGTAAGGTTAGGTTGTGTATTTGAGACTTTTCTAGTTTCTTGAGAAAGGCTTGTACTTCCCTCTTAGAACCAACTTTGCTGTATCTCAGAGGTTTTGGACTGTTGTGTTTTCATTTTCATTTGCTTCCATTTTTTAAAAATGTCTTCTTTAATTTCCTGGTTAACCCATTCATTCCTTAGTAGGATGTTATTTAACCTCCATGTATTGTGGTCTTGCCATTTTTTTCTTGTGTTTGACTTCCAGTTACATAGCACTATGGTCTAAAAATATATATAGTATGATCTCAGTCATTTTGTTGAGGCCTGAGGTGACCCAGTGCATGATCTATTCTGGGTAATGTTACATGTGTATTTGAAAATAATATGTATTCTGCTTCTTCAGCATGAAATATTTTGAACATGTCTTTTCAGTCTATCTGGTCCATTGTCATCCAAAGCCATTTTTTCCTTGTTGATTCTCTGCTTAGATGATCTGTCCATTGCAGAAAGTGGGGTATTAAAGTCCACTACTATTATTGTATTATTGTCACTGAGTTTCTTTATGTTTGTTATTAATTAATTTATGTATTTGGGCACTCCCAAGTTGGGGGCATAAATATTTACAATTGTTAAATCTCCTTTTTGGATAGATCACTGAAGTTTTGTAGAGTGCTCTTCTTCACCTCTTATTATAGTTTTTGGTTTAAGATCTAGTTTGTCTGGGCACCTGGATGGCTCAGTCATTTAAGGGTCTGCCTTTGGCTTGGGTCATGATCCCAGAGTCCTGGGACTGAGTCCCATATCCAGCTCCTTGCTTAGCAGAGAGCCTGTTTCTCTCTCTGCCTGCTGCTCCCCCTGCTTGTGCGTTCTCGTTCTCTGACAAATAAAATCTTTAAAAAAAAAAAAAAGAAATAAAATCTAGTTTGTCTGATATAAGTATGGCTACTCAGAGTTTCTTTTGACATCAATGGATGGTTTTCTAGCCCCTCACTTTCAATCTGTAGGTGTCTTTAGGTCTAAAATTAGTTTCTTGTAAACAGTATATAGAAGGATCTTTTTTAAAAAATCCATTCTGATACAATATATTCTTTGATTGGAGGATTTAGTCTGCATATATTAAGAATGATTATTCATAGACAATAATAATAAATTAATGCCATTGTATTGCTTGTAACATTGCTGATTCTGATATTTTTTTCTCTTTTTTAGTGTTTGTCACTTTTGGTCTTTATTTCCCACTTAAAAGGACCATTTGATATTTCTTGCATGGCTGGCTTAGTGGTCATGGACTCCTTCACTTTTTGTTTGTCTGGGAATCTATCTCCCCTATTATTCTGAATGACAACGTTGTTGAATAAAGTATTCTTGGCTGCATATTTTCCCCTTCAGCATGCTGAATATATCATACCAGTTACTTCTGATCTGCCAGGTTTCTGTGGAGCCATATGGTGCTAATCTGATTTGTCTTCCCTTGTAGGGTAGAGATTTCTTTTCCTTGCTGCTGTCAGGATTCTTTCCTTATCTTTGTATTTTAAAAATTTTACTATATGTCTTGGTGTTGCCTGGTTTGGTTGAATTTGATGGGAGTTCTCTGTGCCTCTTGGATTTGGATATCTGTTTTCTTCCCCAGATTAGGGAAATTTTTGGTGATAATTTGCTCAAATAAACTCTTCCCTCCCTCCTTCTTGGATTCCTCTGATATAAATGTTATGCTCTATGGAATTACTGAGTTCCCAAAGTCTACATTCATGTTCCAATGCTTTTATTTCCCTTTCCTTTCAGCTTCATTATTTTCTGTAATTTCATTTTCTGTATCACTGATTCATTCCTCTGTTCCATTCATCCTCATTGTCATTGCATCCAGTCATATTTCAATCTCAGTTATAGCATCTTTCATTTCATAGTGACTAGTTTTTAGTTATTTAGTTATCACTGAAGTAGGGGATTCTTTTGTGTTTTCTATGCTTTTCTCAAGCCCAGCTAGTAACCTTATGATTGTTGTTTTAATTTCTGGTTAAGGCATATTACTTATATCTGCTTTGTTTAGTTCCCTGGCCATGACTATTTACTGTTCATTCTTTTGGGGTAAATTCCTCCATCTTAGCATTTTGTCTAGGTCAGTGTGTGTGTGTGTGTGTGTGTGTGTGTGTGTGTGTGTGTGTGTGTTAGGCATGTGTGCTATATTTCCTTCACCTAAAACTAATTACTATATTAAGAAGCAGTCCTATACTATCCAGCACCTGGTGTTTCAGAAAGTGTTTTGGAGTGTGCATTCTGTTGTTGTGTTTTGGCTGCTCTTTCCCTCAGGTCAGTCCTCTTTAATAGTGACTGCCATGCAGTGTCCCCTGTTCACCAGAAACTTGAACTTCAGGAGAGTATTGCATGTGTGTTGCTTCTGTCCTCCTCTTGTGTCTGAGTCTCTGTTCCTTTCAGTATGCTCATCTGCATTGCCTGCCTGTTGTGAGAACTACTTGGTCTCTATGGCACTTGGGACCCAGGTAGGCCAGCTCTGATTGTGACATGCCTGCTGGGGAACTTGGCTGTAGGCCAGTGGTGTTAACAAATTTTTCCTGGGCCACTAGTCCTATGTAGGATCCCCTGAAATGCTGTGGTGGCTAGTATTTGGGTGCCAAGTTTGCTGGATGTAGTACATGATGGTGGTTGGGATGTGCAGCTTTCCATAGCAATATAGCAGCTGGAATAACGTGGCTGGGTGGGACACATGAAAGTGCATATTTGAGCATGGTCAGGCAGATGCATCAGGCACGTTGTGGCAGTTGTACTTCTTTGCTGGGTAACACACTAATAGCCCTTGAACAAAATATGTCCTGACTCCAGAAGGCTAGCAGGTTTCTAGTGGGCAGGTCCTCTGGAGAATTAATGGGCATGGCACACAGCTAGTGGGTTATATAACAAATGTCTGTGTAGTTCAGCCTCCTGCAGGTGTCTCTGTGCCTATGCTGGGGGTGGGGGAGGAAAATGACACCCACTAGCTCCCTATTTTGGAGAAGTCCCCCAACAGGCTCAGAAATCAGTATGAACCGATTTGTCTCCTCTTTGTCTCCACTGTTGGGTTAACAGCCATTTTCATGTAGTCTCTCTGTATAGACTTCTGTCTTTAAGGGTGAGGACCAAGCTATCATTTGCTCTCTGGGCTCACCCAGTGCTGAGTTAGCTGACTTCCAAAGCTCCAGGTTCTAAGTCACACTGGTTTTACAAACTCATGGAATTCAGTCCCTCTTGTTTTTAATGATAAATTCTATGGGGAATTAGTCTTCCCCTTGTGAACTACTTGATGTGAGGGCTCATTTTCCTGCCCTCTTCAAACAGTTTCCTCCCTTCTGCCAACAGGCTTCCTCTTACTTTCTAATCTTCCTAATATTTTAGGTGCAAATTCTTCTCCATATTTAGTTGTGGAATTTGTTCTTCCAGTCTTCCAGATCTCTAGTATATTGACTTGTATGTGGATGATACTTAGTTGAAAATCTGGGATTAGGTGAGCTGAGGGTCCTTCTACACCACCACCTTCCCAAGATCCACACTTATATCTTCTGATCTGAGTGTTTAGATCATAACATTTCCATTTTGTTTGACGTGTTAAAAAATCCAAAACCAATGCATATCATATTCATATGTATGTATAGATAACTTTTGGAAGCATCTTCAAAGTAGCATCTATACATAGCAAATAGCCCATCATGAATTTCTCCATACAAAAATAAAAAAGAAAGAAAAATAGCTATTTTGAATTTAATAATTTTATTGCTCTTTACATATATGTTCTCTTCTTGAATTGGAGTTTATCATATCAAAACTTTTGACAGCAGCAAAAACTGTATATGTTATGAATTTTAAACAACAGAAATAAAATAGATAACACATTTTAGTGGTATGTAAGCTAACAAAATAATAACATTATATCACATAAGTAAAAATAAAAGGATTTTTCAAACTATTTCCAGACATATGATCTCTGTGGTGTTTAGACCTTCAGTGTCATGTGTCTGGTGAGTTAACCATGCAGCCCCACACATCACAATCCTCTGGAAGCAAAACATAGTACTCAAACTGTAATTTTATCATCACTTCTCTCACTTCACAAGTTCAAATTTTTCTCTGTCTTGGGAGCTTTAAACTAAAAGATTGATCTTTAAATAAAAAGATGGTTTTATGTAGTGGAAAGTATAGCCTATCTTTGGCAATGAAAACCTGGAGGATTTAGAGGAATATCTAAACCTCAAGCCAAATGCATTGATTAAGATGTATATTGTAAACTGAAATAGATTTTAACTGAGAACATTTTGATTTCTTTCTCTGTGGCTTTGAGTCTTGCTTTTTCTAGCTTTGTAAATTAGACCTTAATTAAATATTCAATTTCTATATCAGGTTTTCATTTTCTCTTTCTTAAATCCCTGACAGCCATCTATTCAAGCTAGATATATACTTTATTACTTATCCAGGGAAACATTTTGATTCTTATCTTTAGAAATTTTTATTCTATAATTTATTTTCCTTTGAATTTGATTCAGAACACATTATTTCAAGAAGTATACTTTTAGTTATTATGTTAAGAATGAAAAGATGACTATTTCTTCTTTGATCAACATACCATTTACTTTGAAATGGGATAAATCCAGAATCTAATGAGAGTTAATACTTATGCAGTGGGTTTTTTATATTAAACCACTTACAATACAAGCATGGAGTTGTCAGAAAGGAATAAATCAAATAAATGTGTGTAAGATAAACTTCTGTATTTATAAATCAACTCTAAAAATGAAGTTGAGCATTATGCATCTCAATATAAAGAATATTTTTGTAGATAGTTGTGACTAAACTTATTCAGTGTTAAATATGATTCTAAGCCCTTAGAAATATAATTATTTCATGTTCAAGTCTCTGTATAACATGAAAGGTTTAAACTGTGACTCTTAAGCCCAGAAGGATGCAAAGAAAAGAACCAGCTGGAGCACAATGCATAGAAAGGAAAACTATCACAGTAGGTAGTAAACCTTAGAGGAAATATCAAATGTCCTCAGAGACCTCTAGAAGCTCTTCTTTCAAACACTCAGTAGGAGAGTTAGAAAGTGAAGCTTGAACCAAATTATAAATTTGTATGTAAAGTTTGAAATTTTACTTGTGTACCATTCCAAAGGTCTATCAGGTTTTTAACTCAAATTAACTCATTATTTTATTCAAAAGCTACGAATAACTATATTTCTTCATGTCAATTTTGACAAGTATAATTTAACAATAAATATGGTTTGTTACACATTATGTAACATTATTTCAATTTAAAAAGTGGAATAGAAATAGTACAAGAGCAATAAATGTCAAATAAATTATTAACAAAATCCCATGGAAATGATTATAAAGCCTATTTCTCATCTTCTATAACAATATATGTATGTGTGTGTGAATGTGTGAGTATGAAAATGAAACATTTCATTAATAATTAAGTAACATCACATAACCTTTAATATTAAACAGATGGTTCACATTGTCTAGGTAATATTTATTGATTATACATAATCACAAATAGTTCAGTAACAGTAAAATGTAAATGTTAAAATATTTGCACAAGTAAGTACTAAAATTGATTTTTATAAAACTGATGTTCAAGTCATTGTAGCATGTCTCACATCAGACTCAATTTTTACTTCAGTATATTTCACACTCTTTTTGTATTGGACAAGCTATTCTCTAGCATTAAGTATTGCACTTAGTGTACTAAGTATTGTACTTACTTCACTATTGCCCCTCTAAGTAAGGCTCTCTCTTTCATTGGGTTTGTACTGTTCTTAAAGATTCCTTCCACTGCTATTTTAGCTTTTTTTTTATTGTTACTGAAAAATTTTTTTCCAGTGTTCCAAGATTCATTCCCCATTCCCCACACCTAGTGCTCCACGCAATAGGTGCCCCCCAGTACCGACCACCAGGCTCTCACAACCCCTACCCCCGTCCCTCCAAGGCCCTCAGTTTATTTTTGTGTCCAAAGTCTCTGTTGTTTCATTTCTCTCCCTGGATTACCCTACTTCCCATTTACTTTCCTTCACCCACTGTCCTCCAGGTTACCCCTCATGCACCGCAAGTAAGTGAAACCATGTGATACTTGACTTTCTCTACTTGGCTTATTTCACTCAGCATAATCTCTTCCAATACAGTCCATATTGCTACAAAAGTTGGATATTCATCCTTTCTGTTGGAGGCACAGTATTCCATTGTATATATGTACCACATCTTCTTTATCCATTCCTCTGTTGATGGGCACCTTGGCTCTCTCCACAGTTTGGCAATTGTGGCCATTGCTGCGATGAACATTGGGGTACATATGGCCCTTCTTTTCACTACATCTGTATCTTTGGGGTAAATGCCCAGTAGTGTGATTTCAAGGTCATAGGGTAACTCTATTTTTAATTTTTTAAGGAATCTCCACAATGTTTTCCAAAGCGGCTGCAGCAATTTACATTTCCCACCAACAGTGTAAGAGGGTTTTCCTTTCTCCGCAGCCTCTCCAACACCTGTTGTTTCCTGACTTGTGAATTTTTGCCATTCTGACTGGTGTAAGGTGGTATCTCAGTGTGCTTTTGATTTGAATTTCCCTGATAGCTAGTGATGCTGAACATTTTTCATGTGTCTGCTAGCCGTTTGTATATCTTCTATGAAGAAGTGCCTCTTCAAGTCTCTTGCCCATTTTTCGATGTGTTCATCTTCTTTTTGGATGTTGAGTTTGAGTAATTCTTTATAGATCTTGGATACCTGCCCTTTGTCTGTAGTGTCATTTGCAAATATCTTCTCCCATTCTGTGGGTTGCCTCTTTGTTTTGTTGACTGTTTCCTTTGCTGTACAGAAGCTTTTTATTTTGATGAAGTCCCAGAAGTTCATTTTCACTTTTGTCTCCTTTGCCTTTGGAGATGTGTCTTGAAAGAAGTTGCTGTGGCCGATGTCAAAGAGGTTACTGCCTATGTTCTCTTCCAGGATTTTGATGGATTCTTGCCTCATGTTGAAGTCTTTCATCCATTTCGAGGTTGCCTTTGTGTGTGGTGTAAGAGAATGGTCTAATTTCATTCTTCTATATGAAACTGTCCAATTTTCCCAGCACCATTTGTTGAAGAGACTGTATTTTTTCTACTGGATATTTTTTCTTGCTTTGTCGAAGATGATTTGATCATAGATTTGTGGGTCCATATGTGGACTCTCCACACTGTTCCATTGGTCTATTTCTCTGTTTTTGTGTCAGTATCATGCTGTCTTGGTAATCACAGCTTTGTAATAAAGCCTGAAGTCAGGTAATGAGATGCCCCCAGCTTTGCTTTTTTTCTTCAGCAATTCCTTAGTGATTCGGGATCTTTTTTGGTTCCATATAAATTTTAGGATTGTTTGTTCCAACGTTTTGAAGAATGTTGGTGGAATTTTGATCGGAATGGCATTGAAAGTATAGATTGCTCTGGGCAGGATAGACATTTTGACAATGTTTATTCTTCCGATCCATGAGCATGGAATGCTCTTCCATCTTTTTGTGTCTTCTTCAATTTCTTTTATGAGTGTTTTGTAGTTCCTTGAGTACAGGTCCTTGACTTCTTTGGTTAGGTTTACTCCTAAGTATCTTATAATTTTTGGTGCAATAGTAAATGGAATCGATTCTCTGATTTCCCTTTCTATTTTTTCATTGTTAGTGTATGAGAATGCAACTGATTTCTGTGCATTGATTTTGTATCCTGCCACATTACCGAATTGTTGTATGAGTTCTAGTAGTTTGGGGGTAGAGTCTTTTGGGTTTTCCACATAGAGTATCATGTCATCTGCAAAGAGCGAGAGTTTGACTTCCTCTTTGCCAAGATGGATACTTTTCTTTTTCCGTCGCCTGATTGCTGTTGCTAGGACTTCTAATACTATGTTGAGCAGTAGTGGTGAGAGTAGGCATCCTTGCCTTGTTCCTGATCTCAGAGGAAAGGCTGTAAGGTTTTCCCCATTGAGAATGATATTCGATGTGGGTTTTTCGTAGATAGATTTTATGAGGTTGAGAAATGTTCCCTCTATCCCTAGACTTTGAAGAGTTTTGATCAGGAACAGATGTTGTATTTTGTCAAATGCCTTTTCTGCAACAATTGAGAGTACCATGTGCTTCTTCTCTCTTCTGTTACTGATTTGTTCTATCACATTGATTGTTTTGTGAGTGTTGAACCACCCTTGCATCCCTGGGATAAATCCTACCTGGTCATAGTGGATAATCTTTTTAATGTATTGTTGGATCCTGTTAGTAAGGATCTTGTTGAGAATCTTGGCATCCGTATTCATCAGTGAAATTTGTCTGAAGTTCTCCTTTTTGATGGGGTCTTTGTCAGGTTTGGGGAGTAGAGTGATGCTGGCTTCATAGCAAGAGTCTGGAAGTTTTCCTTCCATTTCTATTTTTTGAAAGAGCTTCAGGAGAATAGGTGTTATTTCTTCTTTTAATGTTTGGTAGAATTTCCCAGGGGATCCGTCTGGTCCTGGACTCTTGTTTTTGGGGAGGTTTTTGATCACTGCTTCAATCTCATTACTAGATATAGGTCTCTTCAGATTGTCAATGTCTTCCTGTTTCAGTCTTGGAAGTTTATAGGTTTCTAGGAATGTATCCATCTCTTCTAGGCTGTTAAACATATTAGCATAAAATTGTTGATAGTAATTTTTGATGATTGTTTCTATTTCCTTGGTGTTAGTCGTGATCTCTCCCCTTTTATTCATAATATTATTAATTTGGGTATTCTCCCTTTTCTTTTGGTTTAGTTTGGCCAATGGTTTATCGATCATATTGATTCTTTCAAAGAACCAGCTTCCAGTTTCTTTGATGCGTTCTACTGTATCTCTAGTTTCTGATTCATTCATCTCTGCTCTAATCCTTATTATGTCCCATCTTGTGGGGGGGTTGGTTTAATTTCTTGTGATTTTCCTGTTCTTTTAGGTGTAATGAGAGTTGATGTATTCGGGATTTTTCAATTTTTTTGAGTGAGGCTTGGATGGCTATGAATTTCCCACTTAGGACGGCCTTTGCTGTATCCCATAGGTTTTGGATCGATGTATCTTCATTTTCATTGGTTTCCATGAAGTGTTTCAGTTCTTCTTTGATTTCTTGTTTGATCCACATATTCTTGAGCAGGATAGTCTTTAGCTTCCAAGTGTTTGATTTTCTACTGAACTTTTTATGGTGGTTGGGTTCCAGTTTCACGGCATTGTGGTCAGAGAATATGCAGGGAATAATTTCAATCTTCTGCTATCAGTTGAGCCCTGATTTGTGACCTATTATATGGTTTATTCTGGAAGAAGTTCCATGTGCACTTGAGAAGAATAAGTATTCTTCTGTTTTAGGGTGGAATGTTCTGAATATATCTATGAGATCCTTCAGGTCCAATGAGTCATTCAAGGCACTTGATTCTTTCTGATTTTCTGTTTAGATGATCTGTCCATTGCTGAGAGTGGTGTGTTAAGATCTCCTACAATTAATGTATTTGCATCAATATGATTCTTTATTTTGTGTAACAGTTGGCTTATGTAGTTGGCTGCTCCCATTATGGGGCATAAATATTTACAATTGTTAGATCTTCTTGATGTATAGACCCTTTGAGAATGTTGTAGTGTCCTTCTGTGTCTCTGACTACAGTCTTTAGACTAAAATCCAATTTGTCTGATATGAGAATCGCTACCCCGGCTTTCTTTTGGGTTCCACTGGCATGAAAGATGGTCTTCCATCCCCTCACTTTCAATCTGGAAGTGTCTTTAGATTCCAGATGAGTCTCCTGTATACAGCATATGGATGGGTCCTGTCATTTTATCCAGTCTGCAACCCTGTGTATTTTTATTGGAGCATTTAGGCCATTCACATTGAGAATGATTATTGATAGATACGTTTGTATTGACATCATTTTGCCTATGGAGTTTATGTTTCTATAGATTACCTCTGTGGGTTTCTGTTTTGTGTTGCTCTTGGGTTCGTTTCTCCTCTATAGAACCCCTCTTAGCATTTCTTGTAGTGCTGGCTTAGTGGTTGCATAATCTTTTAGACTTTGGCGGTCTTGGAAGCTCTTTATTTCTCCTTCCATTTTGAAAGTCAACCTTGCTGGATACATTATCCTTGGTTGCATATTTTTGTCATGTAACTTCCTGAATGTGTCTTGCCAGCCCTTTCTGGCTTGTCTGGTTTCTGTGGAAAGATCTGATGTTATTCTGATGGTCCTCACTCTATAGGTAAGGGATCGCTTTCTCCTAGCTGCCCTTAAGACATATTCTTTGGTTTTATGTTTCATGAATGTTACTATTATGTGCTTGGAGGTTTTTCTAGCCTCATTGATCTTTGGGGGTATCCTCTCTGCTTCTAGGACATGAACATTTGTTTCATTCCACAGATTTGGGAATTTGTCATCCATGATTTTTTCAGCAATATCGTCTAGGCTTCTCTCTCTCTCAACTCCTTCGGGGATTCCAATAATTCCGATATTGGAGCGTTTCATGGCATCATTTATTTCCCTTATTCTGTTTTCATGGGATTTTACTTGTTTCCTCCAAGACTTCTCTTGCTCCTCCTTCTTAATCCATCTGTCTTCTAAATCACTGATAGGATCTTCAGCTTCACTTACTCTTGCTGTTAGCATATTTAAATTAGATTGCATATCCTCTATAGCCTTTCTAACCTCAGCTTTCACTTCTCTTGCTATGGCTTCCACTTTGACACTAATGTTCTTTTCCAAATTAGCCATTGCTTGGACTATTGCTGCCCTGAATTCCATTTCTGTCATATTGTTTATGTTCATTTCCAGTAATTCTGTGACCAAGGTTGCAGTCCTGGGGTTTTTCTTCTGTTGGATGTTCCTTCTCCGAGTCATTGTGGTGAGGAGTGGTTGAGGGGGTGTATAGCTAAATATATCAGCCACTATCTAGGTGGATTGGTCGCTTGAAGTTTTTCGAGCAACCAGAATTCACCACCGAAAAGGGAGGAGAAAGCAAAAAGAAAACAGAAGAGAGGAACCCAGAAAAGAAACCCCTGCCAGAGTGGGGGCCGATGGTAGGATTTATATGGTACAAAACTGTTACAAGGTAAAGAAAAGGGCTATTAAGGGTAAATGAAGAGATCAAAAAGCGAGGCCCAACCTATATGACCCCCAAGACCAGTATTTATATAATACAAATCAAAGACAATTACACAGAAACACTGACAGACTAGAGTGGGAAGGTGAGGGCAGACACTCCTTGTGGGCAAGGTATGCGATTCAGACGCTCCCGAGTTTGTCTTGTTATTATGGTTGGAGGAGCCCACTTTCTTTTTTTTTTTTTTTTTTTTTTTTAAGATTTTATTTA
>PITA01028942.1:0-18609 GCA_004023965.1 Spilogale gracilis | reverse complement strand
CATCTGTATCTTTGGGGTAAATGCCCAGTAGTGCAATTGCAGGGTCATAGGGTAGTTCTATTTTTAATTTTTTAAGGAATCTCCACACTGTTTTCCAAAGCGGCTGCACCAGCTTACATTCCCACCAACAGTGTAAGAGGGTTCCCCTTTCTCCGCAGCCTCTCCAACACTTGTTGTTTCCTGACTTGTTAATTTTGGCCATTCTGACTGGTGTAAGGTGGTATCTCAGTGTGATTTTGATTTGAATTTCCCTGATAGCTAGTGACGCTGAACATTTTTTCATGTGTGTGTTAGCCATTTGTATATCTTCTACGGAGAAGTGCCTCTTCATGTCTCTTGCCCATTTTTTGATGTGTTCATCTTCTTTTTGGATGTTGAGTTTGAGTAGTTCTTTATAGATCTTGGATACCAGCCCTTTGTCTGTAGTGTCATTTGCAAATATCCTCTCCCATTCTGTGTGTTGCCTCTTTGTTTGCTGTACAGAAGCTTTTTATTTTGATGAAGTCCCAGAAGTTCATTTTCGCTTTTGTCTCCTTTGCCTTTGGAGACATGTCTTGAAAGACGTTGCTATGGCCAATGTCAAAGAGGTTACTGCCTATGTTCTCTTCCAGAATTTTGATGGATTCCTGCCTCACGTTGAGGTCTTTCATCCATTTCGAGTTTGCCTTTGTGTACGATGTAAGAGAATGGTCTAGTTTCATTCTTCTATATGTAGCTGTCCAATTTTAAATCCTTCTCCCCCATTATTTACATTCTTCATATGCTGATATGACTGAATAAAATTTTAATTTCTGGGTAGCCTATGGCAAAATAAACTGAACTTGAACAAAATATGTTGCAGAAGTCAACTGAAAACTGTTTTGAATATATTGCACTATGCTTGAGTTTATAAACAAAGTTACTTGAACATAAACCGTATGACGGCAGAAGTTTTGTCTTTTTTTTTTTTTCCTCTCATTGATGCATCCTCTAGGATGTAGAAAAGTACCTGGCATGTAACAGCTTAATAAATATTTACTAAATAAATGAATGAATTATTATCATTATTACTATTATGCAAGAATATGTAGGATATAGGAATATATAGCTAGTATTAAGTTTGTTTAGTGTTTCCCAAAATAATCAAGCACTTGCATATTAATAGCAGTTACAACATCTAGGGTATAAGTGAGTGTTTTTAAAAATCACCATTATGTGAACTATCTGAGATTTCATACTTTATATGTCACTACCACTATTATTCAAATAGTTCATTTACATATTTTTATGTGGCTGAGATAAGCATTCAAATGGTTAGTTTTTCATATTTTTGACATGGCAATTATAAGTTAAACAACTGAAAGAAAAAGCAGCTTAGAAAGAAAAAGGGTAAGTGAGAGGGGCAATGATAAATGATCCTAGGACTAAATATTTAACTTTAGATTTGATACTGTTCTAAACTAGTTATTATATTTCAAGTAATTCCATTTCTCTGGTTGCTTCAATTTTTCCATTTGTATTAGATTATCCCCTTCAAGGTCTAAGATTCTTTACTGTAGAGCAATCAAACCTTGTATTTATAACAAATGCATCTACTTTTATATTAACTGTCACACGTTAATTGCAATACTGGTTTCCTGCTATTGCTCTCTGAATTCATGCCTAAGAAACTCCAAATGAGATGCTTTCCTATTAAACGTTACAACATTTTGGCTTGATTTTATTTGATTTGTATCTAAGCAAATTTCCTTTAAGTTAGAACAAACAAATAAAAAACCCCTATCTATCCATAATCCTTATGTGTGCCTATAAACAATATAATTGATGAAAATTTTCAGTGTTTACAAAACAAAGAAAATTGTCAACAGAATGCCTGGCGGTAGACTTCGCAGAAAAAAAAATTTTACAGCCTATAATTCATGGAGATTGGCTCAAAACAAACTGTCCCTGCCAACAGAAAATCTGACAATTATTCTGTTGTCTAATTTGGCTCAGCTTAAGTTGACCTTGTTTATTCATCTCAGTCTTTTAATTCTTGTTAACTTGGCATAAGAAGAGAACATATGGCATATGTCTAGGAAGTCCATTTCTGCATCTTAAACTGAAATAAATGTAGACTATACTGAGCATTTCCAATGTGCGACTATTAAGGTAACTTAACATATATTACACAGGACTGATTAAGTTCAAATTATCCCCAAGATGGTTTTTGGTTTTATAGGCAGCAGATATAAAACAAGTAGAGACACCTTTTTCTAAGCCCCAGTATCTGACTAAAACTGGCCGATTTTAAACATTTTTCCAAAGAAGATCATTAGTCTTGAGCTCTTTTAAAACACAAGAATTAAAGGGTCTCAGCATTTTGACAACTGAAAGATATTTACAGATTTTCAATGAATCTCTAACTATGTTTAAGAAAGCTCATCAAGATAATGTCGGGAAGATATATAATGACAGCTGGAGAACAAAAAAGAATATTTCCATTTTTCTCTTCAGCCTAATCTGGTCTCCAATGATTTTTTTTTTTATTTTCATCTTCTGACCCTTAAAAGCTTATTGTAAAAGAAAAGCTTCATTCTGTTGTGGCTTTAATGTGTTTCAAGAAAAGCTATGAGGAAATGAGGTGCTTTAGAGATTCATGGCTCTATTATAGATCCATAGTTCTCCAGTACCGGAACTAGAAAAGCAAATACCTTGAAAATCCAAAGCTCCAAAATATATGTATTTTAAGGGTTAGGATTTTGGTTTGGCATGTATTCTTTTTATTAACTAAGTGAAATGAAAAACATAAAAGTGTAATTTCATGTGCAATGTCTTATTAATATTATAAATTTTGAAACCCCTTACCTTTATTTAAGTGAACTTCACTGTACTTCTTACATAGTATTTTTTTTCCACAAAGGTCAGAACACTGAAACTTCATAACTTTGCATTCAAAATATCATAACATTTCAGCTATGGGGGGTTCCTTATTACTTAGATATTTGTTTTCTGAAACTCTACAGTTATATGAGTTTACATACAGCAACAAGTCTTTATAATGTGAAATATTTAAGAATGAGCTAACTACTTATAACCTCAGTTCCCACTCAAATATCGCTCCACCGTGAATACAAGCATTTAATTCCACCTATTAAGTGCTAGGTCATCACTGCTTTCACAGACTGTCAGCTATGCAAACACCTAACATAATAATACAAAGACATTTCTAAACAACTGAAAATCTTCCATAAAAGGATATTTCATTAGCTCAATGAAAGGCCTTTTACTGGCTTGGTAAAATGAGTTCAGAAGTGTTCATGCCTCTTGTTTTCTGGAATAATTTTTTTTTTTAAGATTTTATTTATTTGACAGAGAGAAACACAGCCAGAGGGAACACAAACAGGGGGAGTGAGAGAGGGAGAAGCAGGCTTCCTGCTGAGCAGGGAGCCCAATGTGGGGCTCGATCCCCGGTCTCCAGGATCATGACCTGAGCCGAAGGCAGTTGCTTAACCAACTGAGCCACCCAGGTGCCCTGTTTTCTGGAATAATTTAAGGATAGGTACTAACTCTTCTTTAAATGTTTGGTAGGTAAGGGAGCTATGACGGTGGTGTAGCAGGAGGACTCTAGGCTTATCTTGTCCCTTGAACACAACTAGATAACTAATAAATCATTCTGAATGCCCAAGAAATCAACCTGAGTACTGATAGAACAAACTGCATAAGTAGGAAAAAAGAGGCCACATCGAGGAAGGTAGGAGATACAGAGATGTGGTTTGGGGGAGAAATGGATCATAGCTGCTGCAGAGAGAAAGGAGACCTAGTTCCCAAGAAAGGCATTGGGTGGGGGGGCGCCTGGGTGGCTCAGTGGGTTAAAGCCTCTGCTTTCGGCTCAGGTCATGATCTCAGGGTCCTGGGATAGAGGCCTGCATCGGGCTCTCTGCTGGGCAGGGAGCCTGCTTCCTCCTCTCTCTCTGCCTGCCTCTCTGCCTGCTTGTGATCTCTCTGTCAAATAAATAAAATCTTTAAAAAAAAAAAAAAGGCATTGGGGGAGCCCATGGGAATGCTCATGGAGAATACCTCCCCAAAGCCATTGGCTGGGAAGATGAGAGAGGCTGATTTTCCAGGTTTTTTTGCAACCACTGGGGGTCAAAGACTAGAGTTTTAAAGGTTGGTAGGCCTGAGTGGGATATAACCCTGAGGGCGCTGCCCTATTCCTAGACAGAAGTCAGGCAAGCAGCATGGTGGGGGGGGGAGGGGAACAAGGTGATGTGACAAATGCTTACACCACATAGAGGAGAGATCATTTGCTCTTTTTAGAGTGCATCTGTGAAAGGTGGCATTCACAGAGCTGCCTGAGGACAAAAGAGCTCGTGGGCACCATTTCCCCTCCCTGACCCCTTGGCATAGCCTCAGAACCACCTGCTGAGGGTGGCTCATCATGAACTGGCTGCCTAGCCTACTTGCTTTAAGTCCCATTCCCCATGCTCTGACATGACCGCCCTTCTTAGTCAAACCTGCATCCCTTCCAATGCAGTGAGACCCTCCCCAAGAAGACCAACACAAGCTCCCACTACACCACATCCCTAAAGTTTAGAAAAGTTTTAAAAGTCATTGGGCTTGGGGCGCCTGGGTGGGTTAGTTGGTTAAGTGACTGCCCTCGGCTCAGGTCATGATCCCGGAGACCCGGGATCGAGCCCCACATCAGGCTCCCTGCTCGGCCGGAAGCCTGCTTCTCCCTCTCTCACTCCCCCTGCTTGTGTTCCCTCTCTCGCTGTGTTTCTCTCTGTCAAACAAATAAATAAAATCTTTAAAAAACAAAAAAAAAGTCATCGGGCTTGGCCACGATAGAGCCCAAAGTGCACTATGCCATTCCTGGCAGGCAAGCAACGTGGACACAGACAATGTGAAAACAGTGATCCAAAAAACACCTTTTATGCACAGAGGGAGAGCATTTGCTCTTCTGGGAGTGATTCCCTGAAAGCAGCAAGCATGGAGACCTCCCTCCACGAACAAAGGAGCTGGCGGGCACCATTTCCCTCCCCCACCCCTCAGCATAAACCAGCTTCAGTAAATAGTGCCAACACTGGCTACCTAACCTCTTACACCAATGCACTCTGCTGGTACTCCCCTTCTCAGGGGTATGTGGCTTAGTCCCAATACAGCAGGCCCCTTTCCCAGAAGACCAGCAGAAACCCATGCACACACCAAGTCTGCCAACCAGAGTTCTCCAAGGCTTCAGTCCTAGTGGAAGCAGCATCAGGTCCCATTTAAGAAGCAGACCAGAGCAAACCTGTTAAAACGTGCCACACTCTGGCCAAGGTCCAAAACCATCCACTGCAAGCAAGAGGAGTCTCTGCAGATGATGGCGCTGAGGGATAGAGCAGCCAAAACTTAGCAGCAAAGAACAATCAGCAAACACCAGAGACACTTCCTGAAGCACCAGGCCCTGGACACTATATAACCTCTTCTTCATAAAACATTACTGTGAGGAGCAGGAAACATAACAGGCTTTTCTAACACAAAGAAGAGAGAGACTCACAGACAACCTGCCAAGATGGAGGAATTCATCCCAAATGAAACAAGAAAAGGTTACAGCCAGAGATCCAATTGAAAGAGACATAAATAATATGCCTGATGAAGATTTTAAAACAATTGTAAGGATACCCACTGAACTAGAGAAAAATATGGAAGATATCAGGGAGGCCCTTACTGTAGAGAAAAAAGTATTTTAAGGAATTAGAAATGAAAATGCAATAATTGAAATCTGAAACAGACTGGATATATGAACACAGGATGGAAGAAGTAGAGAAACAAATAAGTGATACAGAAGATTGAATAATGGAAAATAAGGAAGTAGAGCAAAGCAGAAAATTGTGGATCATGAGAATAAACTTAGGGAATTCAATTACTCTATCAAAGGTAACAGCAATGGTATTAGGAGTCACAAAAAAAGAAGAGAAAAGGGGGCAGAAAATTTATTTGAAGAAGTAATAGCTAAACATCAGTTCCCTAATCTGTGGAAGGAAACAGACATCTAAATCCAGAAAGCACAGAGAACTCCAATCAAAATCAACAAAAGGAAGCCAACATCAAGACGTATTATAGTTAAATTTGAAAAATATAGTGATAAAGAAAAACACCTAAGAGCAGCAAGCCAAAAATTTCCTAACTTACAAGGAAAGACCCATAGGACTGGCTACAGATCTTTCCACAGAAACTTGGCAAGTCAGAAGACAGTGGCAGGATATATTCAATGCACTGGAAGGAAAAATACACAACCAAGGTACTTTATCCAGTAGAGCTCTCATTCAGAATACAAGGAGAGATAAAGGGTTTCCCAAAGAAAAACTAAAAGAATTCATGACCACTAAACCAGCCCTGCAAGAAATATTAAACGGGGGGGGCGGGGGGAAGAAAAAAATATTAGAGGGAACTTTCTAAACTCAGCACCCAAAAAACAAATAATCCAGTTAGGAATGGGCAGGAGACAGGAACAGACATTTTCAAAGACATACAGGTAGATGCCTTAACCAGTCCATCAAAAGATCCTCAACATCACATATCATCAGGGAAATACAAACCAAAACCACAATTAGATATCACCTCACACCAATCAGAATGGCTAAAATTAGCAACACAGGAAACAACAGGTGTTGGTGAGAATGCAGAGAAAGGGGAACCCCCTTATACTGTTGGTGGGAATGCTAACTGGTGCAGCCACTCTGGAAAACAGTATAGAGGTTCCTCAAAAACTTAAAAATAGAACCTACCCTATGACCTAACAATTATACTGCTAGGTATTTACCTAAATGATAGAAAAATACATATTTAAGAGGACACATGCACCCTGATGTTTGCAGCAGCATTATCAACAACAGCCAAACTATGGAAAGAACCCAAATATCTATCAACTGGTGACTGGATAAAGAGGTGGTATGTATATACAATGGAATATTACTCAGCCATCAAAAAGAATGAAATGCTGCCATTTGCAATGATGTGGATGGAGCTAGAGAGTAATATGCTAAGCAAAAGAGTCAAAGACAAACACCATATAATTTCACTCATACGTGAAATTTTAAAAACAAAACAAAAAAACATAAAAAAGAGAGCAAACTAAGAGACAGATTTTTAACTAGAGAAAAAAATGATTACTGGAAGGTCAGTAGGTGGGTTAAATAGGTAATGGGTGGGCATTAAGGGAATATTTGTTGTGATGAGCACCATGTGTTGTATGTAAGTGATGAATCACTAAATTTTATACATGAGACAAATAGTGCACTGTAATTTAGAAAAAAAAATATTTGGTAGAATTTACCTGTGAAGCCATCTCTTCCTGGTCTTTGTCTTCCAGGAGTTTTAAATACTACTTAAAGTAATTAAGAAAGAACAAAATAAATGGAGACACACACCATGTTTATGGACTGAAAGACACAATATGGGACACAAGTCAGTTGTCTTCTTCTTGATCTATACATTTAACAAAATTCTAATCAGAGTCTCAAAAAGATTTTGTGTACATATAGACAAGCTGATTCTAAAACTTACATAGAAGGACAAGAAACTCAAGAAACTAGAATGACAAACACCATTTTGAAGAAGGGATATAATGTTGGAAAAATCATGCATAATCTTTAGATATTTTCTAAAGCAAGAGCTAATGAAACATTTTCTGTGAAGGGCCATTTAGTAAATGTCTTAGGTTTTAAAAATCAAGGAATCCTTGTCACAGCTGCTTAAAGTCAGCTGTTACAGCAAAAAAAGCAGCCATTGACAATATGCAAATAAATGGGTGTGGATGTGTTCCAATAAAACTTTATTTACAACAATGAGCATCACTTTGATATGTCCCATGGGCTATGGTTTGTCATTCCTTACTCTAAATCTATACTCATCAAGAAGATGTAGTAGTAAAAGGACACATAGATTAATGAAATAGAATAGATAATCCAGAAATAAATCTATGTAAATATGCCCCATCAATTTTTGACAAAAGTACAAAAGTGATTCAGTGGAGAAAGAGTACTGGTATGGTACTGGAACAACTGGACATCTTATGTGTAAAAGCAATGACCCCCAATCTAAACCTCATACCGTACTGAAAAATTAACACAAAATGGATCATACACCTAAATATATAATGTAAAACTATAAAACCCTTAAAAGAAAGCACAGGAGTAAGTCTTCATTACCTCAGATTAGTCTAAGAATTCTTAGCTCTGAAACTGAAAACATTATCCAGAAAAAAAAAAATTGATAAGCTAGGCTTCATCAACTTTTGCTCTTCAAAAGATACTCTTAAGAGCATAAGGGTGGGGGCACCTGGGTGGCTCAGTTGGTTAAGCAACTGCCTTTGGCTCAGGTCATGATCTTGGAGACCTGGGATTGAGTCCCACATCAGGCTCCCTGCTTGGCAGGAAGCCTGCTTCTCCCTCTCTCACTCCCCCTGCTTGTGTTCCCTCTCTGGCTGTGTTTCTCTCTGTCAAATAAATAAAATCTTTTAAAAAGAAAAAAAAAAAAAAAGAAAAGAGCATAAGGGTGCCTGGCTGGCTTAGTCATTATGCAGCTGCCTTCAGCTCAGGTCATGATCCCAGGATACTAGGATCAAGCCCCACATCGGGCTCTCTGCTCAGTGGGAGGCCTGCTTCTCCCTCTCCCACTCCCCCTGCTTGTGTTCCCTCTCCTGTGCTCTCTGTCTATATATATCAAATAAATAAATAAAATATTTAAACAAAAAAATATATACTCTTAGCATGAAAAGAAAAGACAAGCTACTTGCTAGGAGAAAACTTTTGCAAATCCCATAACAACTGAAGGATTTAAACCCAGAATATATAAAGAACTCTCAAAATTCAAAATAAAACATTAACAAGAAAACTCAATTAAAACAAGCAAAATATCTGACTTGAACACTTTAATAAGGAGATACATGAATGACAAATCAGCCCATGAGAAAATATTCAATGTCATTAGCCGTGAGGGAAATGCAAAATTAAAACCACGATGAGCTACCTCTGCATATCTATTAGAATGGCTATAATAAAAAGATGTGTATAATACCTACCACTAGTTAGGGTGCACTAGAACTAGAACTCTTATAACTTGCTGGTGAGAATACAAAATGGTATGGAAATCCTTGGGAAAAGTTCGGTAGCTTCCTATAAAGTTAAATATATGCCTACCATATGACCCAGCAATCATATGCTTGCATTTTTATACCAGAGTAATAAAAGCTTTTATGATAAAAAAAAAACCTGTACATGAATGGTTAGAGTCATTTTATTCATAATTGCCAAAACCCGAGAAAACATCCTTCAGAAGGTGATAAACTGGTACACCTATACAGTGCAATACTCCTCATCAGTAAAAAGTGAACTATTGTGGGCACCTGAGTGGCTCAGTGGGTTAAAGCCTCTGCCTTCAGCTCAGGTCACGATCTCAGGGTCCTTGGATGGAGTCCCATGTCGGGCTCTCCGCTCAGCAGGGAGCCTGCCTCCTCCTCTCTCTCTGCCTGACTCTCTGCAAGCTTGTGATCTCTCTCTCTGTTAAATAAATAAATAAATAAATAAATTTTTTAAAGTGAACTATTGAATGTAACATCTCAGATGAATATCAAGAACATCATACAGGTGACAGAACCCAGTTGTAAGTCTTTACCTATGTTTACAATTATATAACATTCTTGAATTCAAAACTATAGTTATGGAGGAACAATTAGCGGCTCCTAGGGGTTACTAATAGGGGAGAGTGTGACTTCAGTTTGAGGGAGGTTTTTTTGGCATGCTGAGACTATTCTGTATTCTGTATACTGGTAGCAGTAACAGATCTTTTTTTTTTTAAAGATTTATTTATTTATTTTAGGGGTGGGGACAGAGGGAGAGAGGGAATCCTCGAACAGACTCCCTGCTAAGCATAGAGCCCAACAAGGGCTCAATCTCAGAACCCTGAGATCATGACCTGAGCTGAAGTCAAGAATAGGCTTCTTGGGTCGCCTGGGTGGCTCAGTTGGTTAAGCAACTGCCTTTAGCTCAGGTCATGATCCCGGAGACCCAGGATCGAGTCCCACATCGGGCTCCCTGCTCAGTGGGAAGCCTGCTTCTCCCTCTCTCACTCCCCCTGCTTGTGTTCCCCCTCTGGCTGTGTTTCTTTCTGTCAAATAAATAAAATATTAAAAAAAAAAAAAGAATAGGCTTCTTACTGACTGAGCCACTCTGGCTCCCAAGCAGTAACCTATATCTATACATCTGTTAAATCCATAAAATCTACATCTCTCTCTGTCTTTTTTTAAGATTTTTATTTTTAAGTCATCTCTATACCCAAAGTGAGGCTCAAACTCACAACCCTGAAATCAAGAGTCTCATGCTCTTCCAAACTGAGATACCCCTAGAATCCACATCTCTGAAAGTTCATTTTAATGTATAATAATTTAAATAAAACATTTAACAAAAAATGTATGAGAACTATAAAAAACATTATAAGGCAATATTATTTTAGCTTTGTTTTTGAAAATGTGTAATAGTAAGTATACGAGCTAATTATCCAAATGATATTTGGATTATGTTAATTTTTTCCTGTGGTTTTAAATTTTTCTACAATAATAGGTTACCTTTAAAGCTAGGAAAATAAAATGTATTTAATAGGAAATTTTTACCATACATTCTAATCTTCTAAACCCCAGCAGTTTAAAGTGTCACATTTTGCTTCTGTTACTTCTTTTAAAAATCGTATGTGTAGGAGCGCCTGGGTGGCTCAGTTGGTTAAGCGACTGCCTTCGGCTCAGGTCATGATCCCAGAAATCAGGGATCAAGTGCCACATCGGGCTCCCTGCTCGGCGGGAAGCCTGTTTCTCCCTCTCTCACTCCCCCTGCTTGTGTTCCCTCTCTGGCTATGTTTCTCTCTGTCATATAAATAAAATCTTAAAAAAAAAAAAATCATATGTGTAAAACATTTTATTTGTATCTTAAATTTGAATTTAGTTGTTCTTCAAAAATGTCCTATAAATTATTTAATGATGGGAAAAATTGAAAACAATTTTCAATATTTTTAATATGATATTTAAATGATTATATTGCTGGAAGTTTCCAAGGAAATTTTTTAGTGCATTTTTTTAAAACTTCAGAAGTTTGAAAATATTTAGTACTTTAAAGTCTATAACATATTAACCCTATAATTTTCTTTTTCATCTTTTTTTCAATTGAAAAAACAACAGACAAGTATTTGACAGAAGAAATGAACTTGAAAAAGACACCTGTGCTGAATCTTTGAAGACTGAGACCTGTAATGAAGAAGGTACTGGTATCCAAATTACCCAAAGTATTTAAAGTGTAACAGAATAACAGTGTTATAGCTGGCAAGAGCTTCTAGTAAATGAAAAAAAATAAGAAATCCCAGAGCATTACTAGTTCATGTGTTATAAGACTGCTCTTGGATAATATAATGTAAAAAACCAAGTCAGCTGATTATAACAAAGGCTTAATTTTAACGATCATATAAATAAATTAGGAGATCTGCTAAAATGTTGATTCTCAATGAATAGGTCTGGAGCAGAGCCCATGATTCTGAATTTCTAACAAGCTCTCAGTAATGTGTATGCTGCTGACTTGGAGATTATACTTTGAGAAGCCAAGCTTTGAAGGTCACTGAGAAAAACAGCATGATTCTTACCTAATTTAGTCAGAAAGAGATGTACGTAGTCAGACTACAAGTGGTACCCCCCAAAAAACATGAGGAGGTAAGAGAGCAAATCAATTCTAGCCAAGATGTTCAGCTGAGCAGGTGCCCTTCGAAGATAAGAATTCCAACATGAAGAAGAAATTGTATGAAAAATCATAGAAGGGGAGCCTGGGTGGCTCAGTTGGTTAAGCGACTGCTTTCAGCTCAGGTCATGATCCTGGAGACCCGGGATTGAGCCCCACATCGGGCTTCCTGCTCGGCGGGAAGCCTGCTTCTCCCTCTTTCAGTCCCTCTGCTTGTGTTCCCTCTCTAGCTGTGTTTCTCTCTGTCAAATAAATAAAATCTTAAAAAAAAAAAGAAAGAAAAGTCATAGAAAAAAGCACAAATAGCACAAAGATGACTGTGTGTGAAGGAGCAAAAAATAGTTAATATTTGAATGTTCTCACTATGTCCCCTTTTCACTATTCCCTAAAGATAAATCTTAACTTTGCCTATCTAATTTCTTCCCTTTCTCTCTGAAAATGGGTCATTTCTGCTTAACTAAGTCTTTGAGACTGGAATGCAAAATTTGGAACAACAACAACAACAAAATACAGAGAAAGACAAGAGAGACTTAATGGAGTTAAGGGACTTCGTATCAAGGGGTTTTGGGGGGTTTTGTTCTGCATATCCCAGGGATGGAAGTGCATGAGAGCAACTTCAGCATCTGAGGAAAATGGACAGGAGAGAAAAAAACTTTTCACAAGTACTGCATAGGGCCAGGCATATAGCACTTACTTTATTGCTATTCCTTTACAAACTGAGGTCTATCAAGTGTATGTCACAAAGCCTACACAATACATGGTCCCAACTCCAACCCAAAATACTATCACTTCAACTCTTTAGTTATTTTCATCTATAAAGTCAAAATTTCAATGGAATGATTCTTATAAAAGATGGGCAGTTGAATAAAAAATTTAAAGCAATGTTTTGGGCATTAGTTTAAAGATAAATGATTCCCTGTAGGAAAAAAATGGCGTTTTCCAATTTTATTTTCCTCTGAAAAAAAGTGTGAAGTTAATACTATTCAAGGTGGCCAGCAGCTATTTGACGGTTACTAGTAAGATGGCCAAACAAGGTCTCCAGCACTCATCACCTCCCCCTCCTCCCCACCAAAACACAAATTTGGCAACCATCTACAAGCAAAAGTGCCATTGTAAGACTTTCAAAATCCAGGTAGGAAGCTGCAGCACCACAGTGGGGCCCAAGACAGAGGACTCTTTTTTTTTTTTTTTTTAAAGATTTCATTTATTTGACAGAGAAAAACAGCCAGAGAGGGAACACAAGCAGGGGGAGTGAGAGGGGGAGAAGCAGGCCTCCCCGAGCAGGGAGTCCAATGTGGGGCTCGATCCCGGGTCTCCGGGATCATGACCTGAGCCGAAGGCAGTCGCCCAACCAACTGAGCCACCCAGGCGCCGCCAAGACAGAGGACTCTTTGAGAAGGCATACCCCTGCCCCAGGACCTGAATATAGACCCAGGAGCAGCTCTAGTACCCCATATACATGTTCTAGCCACACTCATCCATTGTCATGCTACCAACCCTGCCTACCAGTGGACCTGGCAGGGTTGACACCTGCCTGTGACCCTACCAGCAGGCCCACTAACTGCAGATCCAACTGCAGACCTAGAAGCAATCCCTGTCATCCCAGAGTCAGTCTTGTTCCCCCAAGGCACTTGGAAGGAGACATGCCAATCTGTGTCCCAAGTAACAGGCCTATCAACTATGGTCTTGGAAGTAGCATATCCGCCTGGGTAAACAACACAAGCTGTGCCTCCTGACACCCCCAGTAATAAACCAGCTAACCACTGACCTGACTTTAGACCTGGAAGCAGCCCCATAAACTGACCCTGGTTCTGCTAAACCACTCCTAGAGGCAGGCTTGTTTCTTGGGGGCCTGCTGAGTAGGTGTTCATCTGCCAAAATATTTTGTAAAGGATGGAAGAAGTTCCTGCTCCTTTAGTTGCACAGACACCAGTGCAAGGCTATAGCGTCACAAGGAATCAGGCAAATATGACACCACCAAAGGAAACTAAAGAAGATCCATAACCAATGCCAAAGAAATGGAAGTCCATGAACTGCTTGACAGAGAATTCCAAAAAGTTGTCTTTAAAAAGCTCAATGAGCTAAAAGAGAACACAGATAGCTAAAGAAAGTCAGGGGGGAAATGCATGGAAAAAAAATGAGACACTCAGAAAATAAATAAAAACAAAACAAAAAATTTTAAAAATAAAATAAACACCATTAAAAAACAAATCTGGAGCTGAAGAATACAATGATAAAATGAAAATTTCTGTAACTTCAATGGCAGAATTAAACAGAAGAATCAACAAACTCAAAGACAATCATTTGAAATTATAAATTTAAATGAACAAACAGAATGAAAAAATGAAGAAAGTCAATAGGACTTAATATAATACCAAAAACAGCCAACAGATCATAGGAGTTTCAGAAGGAGAAGAGAGGAGGGAAAGGGGCCAAAAACGTAAAGAAATAATGGTTGAAAATCTCAAATCAACACAGGAAAATGAACATCCAAATCTGTGAACCCCCAAATTTCCCAAATATGTTTAATCCAGAAAGATCACCTTAAGACACATTATAACTAAATTGTCAGAGGTCAAAAACAAAGAATTTTCACAGCAACAAGAGAAAAATGACTTGTCACATGCAAGGGACTATACAAGGAATAGCACCTAAGACTACTAGTGGATTTTTCAGCAGAACCTTGCAAATCAAAAGAGGGTGGGTAGATATATTCAAAGCACCGAAAGAAAAAAAAAAAAAAACTGCCAAACAGGAATACTTTACCTAGCAAAACTCTACTTTAAGAATAAAAGAAAAATTAATGATGGCAGAGTAGTAGGAGGACCCTATACTTGTCTTGTCCCTCCAGCAAAGTTAGATAAATATCAAATTCTGAACATCCAGGAAATCAATCTGAGAACTAATAACAAACTGCACAACCAGAGGGAGAAAAGAGGCCACATCCTGGAAAAGAGGAGATTGGCAGAGATATGATTTGGGGGAAAAAAAGAATCACAGGTGTTGTGGAGGGGAGGGAGCCCTGATCTGGGAGAGAGAAGACAGAGAGAGTGAATAGAGCAGGGAGCATTACCCAAGAAAAACACTTCCCCAAAACCACCAATGAGAGGGGCTGATTTGTCCAAGTGTTTAGAAGCAGCAGAGCTAAGAGACTAAAGGTTTTGGGGGGGGGGGGTTGTGTTGTTTTTTTTTTTTTAAGATTTTATTTATTTGACAGAGAAACACAGCCAGAGAGGGAACACAAGCAGGGGGAGTGAGAGAGGGAGAAGCAGGCTTCCCGCCGAACAGGAAGCCCGATGTGGGACTCGATCCCATGGGACTTGATCCCATGGGACTTGATCCCGGTTCTCCGGGATCATGACCTGAGCCGAAGGCAGTCGCTTAACCAACTGAGCCACCCAGGCGCCCCTAAAGTTTTAAAAGTCTGCAACATCTCCAGGTAGAGCCTGGTGGTATAGAGGTGCTCCTGTGGAGAAGGAGGGCAGAGGTCCAGGAGCAGAAGTGGACAGTGTGCTCTGAAGATCCTCTGGGTGGCACTGGGAGATACAATTCTCCTTGGAATGTATTTGGGAGAGATGGCACTGCCCCTCCAGGGACAAAAGAGCCTGTGGCAATACAGAGCTGCTCTGTTCATTAGCATATGAATAGAGACACCTGCTGAGGGCAGGTAAACTGGACACTGGCTTTTTCCTATACTTTACCATAAACTCCACACCCTTGCACATTGGTGTGGCTGTTTTTCCGGGACAAACTGGCACCAGCCACAGCTTGGCCAGACCCTTCCCCAGTGGATAATGTGGGTCGGTATGGCACTGGGTCCCTAAAATTTGGAGTTTTGAAACCCAGCTAAAGTGTCAGATAAAACACAGGAGTACTGCATGACTGGGTAGCAGACGGCTCAGATACAGACAGGGTGAAGGCAGTGATCTGAGGGATACCTGGGACAAATGAGGGAAAATTGTTTACTCTTTTCCTCCTGAGCAGCAGTGGGTACACACTTCATTCTCTGGGGACCAGAGAGCACACTGATGCCATTTCCACCACCCCACCCCACCCACTGCCCATCAGCACAGAGGGACTTCAGTGAGCAGCAAAGCACCCCACAGTGGAGGCCTGAGCCACTCACACCAATCCTTCCTCTCTGCGCTCTGTAGGTGCTTCTGAACTAGGGGCAAGTGTGCCAGAATGGTAGTGGGCCTCTCCCCCAAAAGACCAGCAGAAACCCCCTGCATGCATCAAGTAGTGACCAGAGTGCTGAAGAGCTTCAACTCAAGGAGAAATAGGATCTAGCCTCTTTTAAGAAGCAGACCAAAACACTAACTACTGCAGGTAAAGAGGAACTCTTCAGAAAACTGACCTGAGGGGAAAAGCAGCCAAAACACAACAGCAAAGGGCACACAGCATAGACTAGAAACAATTCCTGATATGCCAAGCCCTGGACAGTACAGGACCTCTTCCTAGTAAAGTCATTACTGTCCGGGCATGAAACATAACAGCTTTCCATAACAAAGAAGACAGAGACCTAGACAAAATACCAAGATGGAGGAATTTACTGCAAAAGAAAGAAGAGGTAATAGTCAGGGATCTAATCAAAACAGACATAAGTAATATGCCTGAATCAGAATTTACAACAACAATCAGAAGGATACTAGGGGGCTTCAGAAAAGCACAGAAAACACCAGAGTCCCTCAAAAGACCTAAAAAAAAAAAATGCTATAACCAAGATGCAAAATGGACTGGATATAAAGACCACAAGGAAAGAAAAAGTAGAAGAATGAATAAGTAATACAGAACATAAAATTATGGAAAATAATAAAGCTGAAAAGGAAAGGGAAAGAAAAATATTGATCATGAATATAGACTTTGGAAATTCAAAGACTCTGTAAAGTTTAACAAAATTCATATCATAGGAGTTCCAGAAAAAGAGAGGGGAAAATGGGCAGAAGGTTTATTTGAGCAAATTATAGCTGAAAATCTTCCTAATCTGGAGAGAAGACAAACATCCAAATCCAGGAGGCATAGAGAACTCCCATCAAAATCAATAAAAGGAAGCCAAGATCAAGATATACTGGAGAAAAATTTGCAAAATACAGAGATAAAGAAAGAATCCTGAAAGCAGCAAGGGAAAAGAGAAGGTTACTACAAGGGAAGACAAGTAAGTTAGCAGCATATCTCTCCATAGAACTTGGCAGGCCAGAAGGGAGCAGCAGGATACATTTGATGGGCTGCAGGGGAAAAATATGTAGCCAAGAATCCTTTATCCAGTAAGGCTCTCATTCAGAAAGAAGGAGAGCTAAAGAGTTGCCCCCACACACAAACCTAAAGGAGTTCGTGACCACTAAACCAGCCCTACAAGAAATATTAAAGGGGACTCTGAATTGAAAGAAAGACCAAAAGCAACAAAGACTAGAAAGGAACAGAGAAAATCTCTAGAAACACCAACAAAACTAATAAAATGGCTCTAAACACATGTATATCAATAAGCACTCTAGAGCACCTGGGTGGCTCAGTTGGTTGGGCATTGCCTTTGGCTCCAGTCGTGATCACAGGGTCCTGGGATCGAGCCCTGTGTCTGGCTCCTTCCTTAGCAGGGAGCCTGCTTCTCTTTCCCAGTCCCCCAGCTTGTGCACGCACACTTTGTCTTATCTCTTTCTCCCTGTCAAATAAGTAAATAAAATCTTAAAAAAAAAAAAAAAAGCACTCTGCATGTAAATGTAATAAATGCTTCAACCAAAGGACACAGGGTATCAGAATGGATTAAAAACAAAACAAAAACAAACACAAGACTCAATTATATGCTGTCAAAAAGAGACTCCTTTTAGGCCTTAAGACACCAGCAGATTAAAAGTTAGATGATGGAGAAACATCTGTCATGCTAATGGATGTCTAAAGAAAGCCAGAGTGAGGCTCCTGGGTGGCTGCATCTTTAAGCCACTGCCTTGGGCTCAGGTTGTGATCCCAGGCTCCCTGCTTGGCAGAAGCCTGCTTCTCCCTCTCCCTCAGCTTCTGTTCCTGCTCTTGCTACCTCTCCCTCTGTCAAATAAATAAATAAAATCTTAAAAAAGAAAGGAAAGGAAAGCCAGAGTAAACATACATATTAGACAAACCAGATTTTAAAGCAAAGAATGAAATAAGAGATGAAGAAGGCCACTATAACTTAATAAAGGGGACTATCCAACAAGATCTAACAATTATAACTATTTATGCCCCCAACTTGGGAGCACCCAAATATATAAAACAACAAATAACAAACATAAAGAAACTCATTAATAATAATACAATAATGATAGGGGTCTTGAACGCTACAGTTACATCAATGGACAGATCATCTAAGCAGAAAATCAACAAGGAAACAATAGCTTTGAATGGCACACGAGACCAGATGAACTTGACAGATACATTCACAACATTTCATTCTAAAGCAGCAGAATACAAATTCTTTTTAAGTGCATGTGGGGCAGTATCCAGAAGAGATCCCATACTAAGTCACCGATCAGGCCTCAACAAGTATAAAAAGATCAAGATCATACCATGCATATTTTCTGAACACAATGCTATGAAACTAGAAGTCAACCAAAAGAAAATATTTGGAAAGACCACAAATACATGGAGGGTAAAGAACACCCTAAAAAAGAAGGAGTTAAGCAGGAAATTAAAGAAGAAATAAAAAAATACACAGAAGCAAATGAAAATGAAATCACAATATTCCAAAACCTTTGGAATGCAGCATAAGTGGCCATAAGAGGGAAGTATACAGCAATACAGGTCTCCTTTAAGAAGCAAGAAAGTCTCGGGGGGCCTGGGTGGCTCAGTTGGTTAAGCAACTGCCTTCAGCTCAGGTCATGATCCTGGAGTCCTGGGATCGAGCCCCACATCGGGCTCCCTGCTCAGT
>PITA01028941.1:0-18443 GCA_004023965.1 Spilogale gracilis | reverse complement strand
CATTGTCTGGCCCCTCAGAAGCATGGAGACTCACCCTGACCATTGTCTGGGCCCTCAGAAGCATGGACTCACCCTGGGCCATTGGCCGGGCCCCTCAGAAGCATGGACTCACCCTGGGCCATTGGCTGGGCCCTCAGAAGCATGGAGACTCACCCTGGGCCATTGGCTGGGCCCCTCAGAAGCATGGAGACTCACTCTGGGCCATTGTATGGGCCCTCAGAAGCATGTAGACTCACCCTGGGCCATGGGCTGGGCCCCTCAGAAGCATGGAGACTCACCCTGGCCATTGCCTACGCCCCTCAGAAGCATGGAGACTCACCTTGGGCCATTGTCTGGCCCCTCAGAAGCATGGAGACTCACCCTGGGCCATTGTCTGGCCCCTCAGAAGCATGGAGACTCACCCTGGGCATTGTCTGGGCCCCTCAGAAGCATGGAGACTCACCCTGGGCCATTGTCTAGGCCCCTCAGAAGCATGGAGACTCACCCTGGGCCATTGCCGGGCCCCTCAGAAGCATGGAGACTCACCCTGGGCCATTGTCGGGCCCCTCAGAAGCATGGAGACTCACCCTGGGTCATTGTCTAGGCCCCTCAGAAGCATGGAGACTCACCCTGGGCATTGGCTGGGCCCCTCAGAAGCATGGAGACTCACCCTGGGCCATTGGCTGGGCTCTGTGAATACGATGGTCATGGAGACCCAGCTCGCCAGGATCCCTCAGGCTAGTGGGAAAACGGGTATCTGAGGAAAGAATGGGGTTCTCTGGGTGGAACTGCCAGGTGGCTCCCTTCGGGCCACAAGCACTTTGCAGGACCCTCCCCGGAGATCAGCACACAGACTGAAGAGGGATGGAGGACCAGATGGAGAGACCCCCAGGGCCGCGGTGCAGCTGATCCAATTGCTGAAAGCGTCTCAGGCAGTCACACTTCCCGTGTGGGAAGAGCTAGATGGACCGACATGCAGGGCTCTTAGGGGGGCCTGAGAAGGCAGGTCCCCAGGGAGGACCGGGAGGGTCTTGCAGCCTCTCCAGGGCTGACCGACTAGAGACCACAGAAGCAAGGAAGGGTTTCACATAGTTTCTGACAGTTTAGGAGACTTCCTGTAAGACCCCCCTGTGGACACCGACTACGTCAGAGACATGGCTCAGCGGAAGGAGAGGTGCTGAGAAATCACAGTGCCATCAGCCCCAGGACTTATCATCCTTCTCCACCTCGGGGCGGAAGTTCAGAAGAAACCGGTGACCAATGGCCAACGACGTAGAGAAGCATGAGTGTCTTCTTCTGAGTAAGAAGAGTGTGTCAAGCCGCTCAAGAAAAACTCTTGTGAAACGTTTGAACCCTGCCCTCGTTAGAGTTAACAAGTTTCATGGCAAAAAATGCTAATATATATATATATATATATAAATTTTTTATACATTTTTAAAATATTTTATATAAAAAAATAACAAAAAAGCACATACGAAACCATTTTATCCAGGCAGAGTCAATGAGATCCAAGATTAATTGGTCCCTAAAACTGTCATTCGTGTACATGGGAGGTCAAAACACATACTCTGTGTGTAGTGATTCCTTAAAGGACTAAACTGACCAAAGTTACTAAGATCTGAGTCTAATTACACTTAAGTTTGGGGGTTAAAATAGAATACAATATACCATATATTACACAAAGTGTATACTTATATGTAATATACAAACTATAGTATATAAGAGTATATGTGATTAAACAAAAACACATAATCGGTCCTATATAATATATACATAATATATAATACGTAATACATGTGATGTATAAAATATGTTATATACAATGAATATTGAAGTATATTTTCTATTACATAAACATATATGAATATGTATGCAACATATAAAATGCGATAGGTGTTACATATATAATACAAATATATACACATATAATATATAAAATATAATATACAAAAATACATATGACATTTTAAATAAACATGTGAATATATAATACATCCTATATTGCATACAGGTTTATACATTATATAAGTTTTACATAATATATAATATATAATACTTACACACATATATAAAATATAATATAATGCATAAATATATATATTTATACAATTATATATAAAATATAATCTAAGTTTGGGGCGCCTGAGTGGCTCAGTGGGTTAAAGCCTCTGCCTTCGGTTCGGGTCATGATCTCAGAGTCCTGGGATCGAGGCCCACATCGGGCTCTCTGCTCATCAGGGAGCCTGCTTCCCCCTCTCTCTCTGCCTGCCTCTCTGCCTACCTGTGGTCTCTCTCTCTCTGTGTCAAATAAATAAATAAAATTGTTTAAATAAATAAACAAACAAACAAATAAAATATAATCTAAGTTACATAGTGAATATTATATAAAATCTGTTTATTTCATATTCATATATATGAATATGTATGTGTATACAATATATAAAATGTAATATATACTACATAAAAATATACCTTATATATAATAAAATATATGTAGTATATTAAATGTAATATAACTGTTACATAAAAGTAGGTATTTTGTAATATAAATATATGTACTATAAACAAAATGTAATATATGTATTGCATTAAAGTATATATTATATGTGATATAAATATAAATACAGGTAATATATAAAATATAATATATCTATCACATAAAAGTATACATTATGTAATATAAATATCTAAAAATGTATAATATATAAAGTGTGTTACATCTATTAATAAAAGTATACATTATGTAGTATATATGTGCAATAAAATAGAAGATATGCATTATATAAAAGCATCTATTATGTATGATATAGTCTATAAAATATGCAGTACACACTGTAATAATGTGCATATTATATATATTACATGAATATCTCTATCAGAGTATGGCTGTGATATTTACTTGAATCCCGTACTCACCAGGACAGGAAGCGCACCATGGGGACCCCACCAACCTGATCTCATCTCCACCTCATCTCTCCCAAAGACCCCCTGTCTAGTGACCCCCTTGGGGGCCAGGCTTTCACAGGTGACTCTGAGGGACACATTCCTGTCCGCCCTGGAAATACTGAGCAAGGTGGCTTGTTTTCCTTTGTAGGAAAGGGGTCAACGAGGAGCAGGCTCTGCTCTGCACACTTTCAAAGACAAATTCTGTCCTTGCATCCAGGTTCCCGGGGTGAGGGGACCCTCAGCCTGGGATGCGGGATGGGGAATCCGTCAGGCAGCAGCTGGAAATCCAGCCTGGCACCTGAACCCAGTGCTCCCTGAGCCCGCAGAGCTGGGGTTGCCGCAGGCCTCTCTCCAGGAAGTGTGGAGGCCTACTGGCTGAGCTGGTGGTCAGGAAGTTGAGAAATCCTGCCTGCGGCTATTTGGAAACATGTCTCTATCTGCTTCTATTTCTGGGAAAAGAGAGGTTACAAGCAGCCAGAGCTCTACACCTGGCAGAAAGCTTGCTGAGGTCCTGCTTCCGAGTAGCTGCCCACCTCACCTCCGCCCTGCTGTGGAAGGTGATGAGGACTGCCCCTCCCTTCTTATCTGGAAGGACGCATTGGGAGGTGGAGTGCAAGTGACCGTGGGGGAGGGGAAGGAATCCTCCAGGGACAGAACGAGCAAAGAGTTTCACCGACCACCCAGGACAGGCATCAGTCTCGCCAGCATGGACGTCTGGGGCTGGATTCTCTGAGGTGGGGCCTTCTGGGCACTGCAGGCTGTTGAGCACTGTCCTTGGTCCCTGGTCTGCAACCCCAGCTGTCAGTAGCATCCTGTTCCCAGTCCAGACAACCAAAAATGTCCCAGACATTGTCCAATGTCCCCTAAGACACAAAATCAGTTTTGAAACAGTGTCATAGATACATAAACAGATGATAGCTTGGTAGATGGATGGATGGATGGACAGATGACAGATATTTAGATAGATAGATAAATAGCTACCTAGCTAGCTAGCTAGATGATAGATAGATAGATAGATGATAGATAGACAATAGATAGATAGATGATAGATAGATAGATAGATAGATAGATAGATAGATAATAGATAGATGATAGATTAGATAATAGATAGATGATAGATAAATGATAGCTAGATGATAGATAGATTAGATGATAGCTAGCTAGCTAGCTAGATGATAGATAGATGATAGACAGATAGATAGATAGATAGATGATAGATTGATTGATAGATTAGATGATAGATGATAGCTAACTAGATGATAGAGTAGACAGATAGATGATAGATAGAAAGATAGATAAAGATAGGATGGATGGATGGATGGATGGATATAGGGATAGATGGGTGGATATAGGTATAGATGGATGGATGGATGGATAGAGATAGATAGATAGATAGATAGATAGATAGATAGATAGATAGATAGATAGATAGAATGGATGGATGCCTGGGTGGATGGATGGATGGATGGATGGATGGATGGATGGATGGATGGGTCCCTGGGTGGATGGATGGATGGATGGATGGATAATAGAATAGATAGATTGGTGGGTAGGTGGTTGGATGGATGGATGGATGGATGGATGGATGGATGGATGGATGGATAATAGAGTAGATGGATGGGTGGGTGGGTGGTTGGATGGATGGATGGATGGTTAGATATGCTGGATGGATGGCTAGTTGGATGGCCCAGGTTGGCTGGCTGGCTGGCTGGCTGATGGATGGATAGAAGGAAGAGGTGTGTGTGAACATTTCCACAAGTAATACCTCGCATCTGAGTCTGTTCAGGGAAAGCACAATGCATCCTTGTTCTGCAGACACTTTCCACGTGTATCTCCCCACCAGACTGTGTGGGGATGGAGGCAAGGATGCATAGGATTTGAGGGCAGACCCTGGCAGGCTCTGGGTCAAACTTTGCTGTGGTTTGTAGGCTACACACCCAGGGATGGGCCCCACTTCCCTATTTAGCAATTGAGGTCAGGGTCACTGCTATTTCCAGTTATTTCAGCCAAAACCATCACAACACAGACACCTCACTTGTCAATGTTGGCGTGAAAATCCCCACTTTCAGGACTGCTCTACCAAATATGGGTAAGGAGAGCTGCTCTTTCAAAAGAATTCAAGGTGCACTGAAGTGTGTTCCTATTTGTCTTCCAGGCACTGGCATTTCCTAAATGTTCCTGCTGGCTTTCTTCAATGACCTTTTAAAAAAAAATTTTTTTATGTATTTATTTGACAGAGAGAGACCACAAGTAGGCAGAGAGGCAGACAGAGAGAGGAGGAAGCAGGCTCCCTGCTGAGCAGAGAGCCTGATGTGGGACTTGATCCCAGGACCCTGAGATCACGACCTGAGCCGAAGGCAGAGGCTTTAACTCACTGAGCCACCCAGTGACCTTTTATTGGGTGAATGTATGGAGATCCCACCCACCGCAATCAGGACTTCCTTGAAAAGAAACCTGCCTCTCATTTTCCTTCCAATGGGACACACAGAAAAATGCATACACTTTTCCTCAGTAGCAAAAAAGGAAGGTTAACATTTCATTCTTTTTAACTTACATGTAAGTTACCAAGTATGCAAAATGATATGGAAAATAGTGCAAACGTCAGACAGAGGCCCCTACTTGGATTTCTCAATGGTCGGTAAATTGTCCTATTACAACCATTAATTCACACATTCACTCATTCATTCATTCACTCATTGTGTTTGTGCATTCATTCTGTAATAGCTACTGGGTATCACATGACACCCACACTCTGGGTGCTTTCGCTACAGCTCAGCCAAGATAATGTTGTATATGTGCTGTGGGGGAAATGACTAGGTGAAGGGCGTCAGGACATGGATAGGGGTGTGGGTTCACCAGAGCTCTGAAAGTTGGCGTCATTACGAAGACCCAAGGAAGCTGAGTGAGGTACCTGTGGGCAGGGGGAACAGTGAATGCAAACCCAACATTTTTTTAAGGGGGGGCCTTCCTCATCCTCATAAATAACATTTATGGAATACCTGTAGCTCCCCTCATACTCAATAATGGAAAACCAAGCACTTCTTCTGTAAGGTCAAGAACAAGACGAGGACGTCTGTTCCTGCCACGGACATTCAACAAGATGCTGGAAATTCTAGCACAGGGAATTAGGGTAAAAGTGGAAAAAAACCCCACCAAAACATGAGCATACAGATCAGAAGGAAGTAAAACTAAATCTATTTGCAGATGGCTTATATAGAGAAAGTCTTCAGGAATGCACTAAGCAAACGATGAAAACACACAATGGATTTAATGTGCAAGCACATGCTTGCAATCCAAAAATGAAGTTAATGTTTTTAAAGTTCATTTACAACATCATCAGAAAGAGCCCAAGAGGCGGGGACAGTTTAATGAAGAGAGTGCATGATGCTTACGCTGAAAAGTACCAGACATTGGGGCGCCTGGGTGGCTCAGTTGGTTAAGCAACTGCCTTCGGCTCAGGTCATGATCCCGGAGACCCAGGATCAAGACCCTGGATCAAGACCCACGTCGGGCTCCCTGCTCGGCGGGAAGCCTGCTTCTCCCTCTCTCACTCCCCCTGCTTGTGTTCCCTCTCTCGCTGTGTTTCTCTCTGTCAAATAAATAAATAAAATCTTTAAAAAAAAAAGCACCAGACATTGTTGAAGACTGAAGCAGATAAAAAGACATCTTGTGTTTGATTGGATGCTTTAACTTTGCTAAAATAGCAACACCTCCCAAATCTTGAGACTGGCCTTCAGACTCAGCACAATGTCTATCAAAATCCCAGCTGCCTTGTTTTTGTTTTTGTTTTTCACAGATATCCTCAAATTCATGTGCAAATGCAAGTCATCAAGGGCAACCCACACAATCTTGAAAAAGAAGAACAGTGGTTTCAGGACGGGCAGTTCCTGATTTCAAAACTTTCCACAACGCCTACAGTCACCAAGAGAATGTCACTGTTGGATGCCTCATGGTAGACATAACGGCAGAATAGAACCGTGATCCAGAAATAGACCCTAGCCCCCATGGCCAGTTGACTTTCAATGAGGGTATCAAGGCCGTTCACTGGAGCGAGAAAAGTCTTTTCATCTAAACAAAGGAGCAAAAGAAAAAAAAGAGCGGGAGGGAGTCAGACCAAGAAACAGACTCTTAACTACAGAGAACAAAATGACAGTTTTCAGGGGGAAGGTGGGTAGGGGGATGCTTGAAATAGACAGTCGGGATTCAGGAATACACCTGCTGTTAAGAGCACCGAGTATTGTGTAGAATCGGTGAATCGCTCAATTGTACACCAGAAACGAATATAACATTGTATGTTGACTAACTGGACTTGAAATACAAATTTAATTCTTAAAAATGCTCCGCATCACTAGTCTTTCGTAAAATGTAAGTCGAAACCACAATGAGATATCACTTCATGATGATGGCTATTCACTTCCTTTGAAAACAGGAAAACGGACAGGCATTGGCGAGACATGTGGACAAATTGGAACCCTCTCGTGTGCTGCTGGTGGGAATGCGAAAATGGTCGGGTTTCTTTGGAAAATAGTCTGGCAGTTTGCCAAAAGATTAAACATGCAGTCAGCACGTGACTTAGAAGCCCAGCTGTAGGTGTACGCCCCAGAGAAACAAAGGCGGACGTACACACAAAACAGCTGACGGGGAGAAACAAGCCAAAGATGAATGGAAAGATAAAGTGTGGTCCATACACACAGGGAAATATGACTCAACCATGAAAAGGAACAGACTTCTGATACTTGCTGCTTCGTGCGTGGACTTTGAAAACAGGATGCTCAGTGAGAGAAGCCAGACCAAGAAAGTCCCATAGTGTGTGATCCCATGGATATAGAAGGACAGGTATGTTCATGGAGATAGGAAGTAGATTAGAGTTTGCTGAGGGCTGGGGCAGGGGGAGGCTGAGGAGCTGTTGATCACACTTGTTCGGGGGGCAATGATAAAATATCCTAAAATTAGGAAGGTGTGGAGGTTCACTCTGTGCAGCTTGTGACTCTTGGTCTCAGGGTCATGAGTTGTAGTCCCATGCTGATCATAGGGATTACTGAATAAGGGTAATGCAGAGAGAGAAACAAAACAACAGAGACTTTGGACACAGAAACAAACTGAGGGACTTGGAGGGAGGGGGGTGGGCGGATGGGAGAGCCTGGTGGTGGGTACTGGGGGCACCTATTGCATGGAGCACTGGGTGTGGGGCATGGGGAATGAATCTTGGAATACTGGAAAAAATAATTTAAGTAACAATAAAAAAAATAATAACAAGGTGAGACTGGACTACATCAAAAAGAAAATCTTAAAAAGAGAAGGAGTGATGGCTGCATAATTCCATGAATACACTAAAAAGCCTCTGAACTGTACACTTTAATGGGGTGAATGCTGTGACATGAGAGTATACCTCATTATGGTATATTTTTTTCATTTTTAAAAATTTAAGTTCAATTAATTTCATAAATGTATTATTGATTCCTGAGGGAGAGGTCTGTGTTTATCAGTCTTATATAACACTCAGTGCTTATCACATCATATGCCCAGTTACCCCATTCCCCCACCTACCTGGCATCCAGAAACCCTCAGTTTGTTTCAATAGAGTATTATTTAAAAAGTAGTTGGTGGGGACCCCAATCAGAACTTTGGGTGCTTTTAATGTTCTCCTTCTTGATCTGGACACTGACCACGAAAGTGTGGTTAAGAACTCCTAATGTTTGTTCATTTTTCTGCATATGTCATTATATGCAACAAAAATATGGGTGAAATGTTTGAAAAATGTTTTTATCCATAATTACTTTATCCATAAAGATGTCACGTTTTTAAAAACTTTTGCCTATGTTACATTGAACATATGTCCCCCTTTGCCATTTTCTTCATTAGAGATTATATTCATCGAGAATAGTATGTGCAGAATAGTGTATTTTGCTTTTCATTAGCCCGGCAAGTGAAGTTCACTCATGTTAGCGGCCCAGTCGTGCCTCTCAGTGTGTCTACACCACCGCATTCTAGTTATTTCAAAATCGTTGATATTAAGACGACTGTGAGCTCTTGCACATGTCTCCCTGTGTTCATCGCTGAGTTTCGGGAATAAACATGCAGAAGTGCGTGCTGAATTGAATGGGACGGTCCTCATTTTGGCATTGCCAAATCTCTCTCCAAAGGGGGTCTAATGGTCCTCCCTCTCAGCACTGTGAGTCATACACCCTCTCCACATCCTTGTTAATATGATCAGACTCTGAATTTTCATCCAGCGGAGAGATGTCTTAAGGCATCTCCTGCTTATTTAAATCTCTGTTTCTCCATTGGGGGGGTCACACAGTTTGTATTTTTTGCCCATTTGGGTGAGTCTTCTAAAATGTGCTTATTTGGTTGAATTGCTAAACCCTACACCTGAACATAAAACAATATTGTAGGCTAACTAGATGGGAATTCACACTCTTAAAACATAATAAATAAATAAATAAACAAACAAACAAATAAATAAATAAATGGAAAATAAAATGTCAGTTTGTAGTCGCGTATGTTTTTCTTTTGTAGTGTTGATCTTCATATCAACTTTCATTACCCTTTCATGGTTGCGTGTATGCATCCCCTTCATATGCTAGGAGAGAACATTTTTCTACTCACCTTTTCTCTTCCAGGGCTGATAGTGTCTTTGCTTAAACAAGTATCTTATATTAAAGTGCAGTCAAATATATTGATCCTTATATTGTGGCTTCTTTTTCTGCACCTCGATAAAGAAATAATTCTCTACAACAGTAAGACATGTTTCTGCATTTTTAAAAAGATTTTATTGATTTATTTGGCACAGAGAGAGAGATCACAAATAGGCAGAGAGACAGGAGGAAGCAGGGTCTGTGCTGAGCAGAGAGCCCGATGCGGGCCTCTATCCCAGGACCCTGAGATCATGACCTGAGCTGAAGGCAGAGGCTTTAACCCACTGAGCCCCCCAAGCACCCTGTGCTGTTTTTTCTTGACCCTCCACTGTTTCGTGAGAATTTTAGAATCAACTTGCCAAGATTGAAGAAAAATTCTTTTGGGATTTTGAGATTAACGTGTATGTGTGCATGCACTGGGAAGAAACCATCAACTTCTTATATTACATGCTCCTATCCAATGACATGGTGTAATATTCTATAAATTTGCATCTTCTTTCATGCTCTTCAATATGTTATTATGATTTTCTATATGAAATCCATGCATTTTTTTCTTCAGTGTTTTCCTAGATAATTTATAGTTTTTGGTGCAATTAGAAATAAATGGTTTTCTTTTTAAATTCCTCCTACTTTTTCAGGTTGTAGCTGAGGTAGACTGTCATCACTTTTTAAAAGTCATTATTAATTTTTACATGTTAATCTTGCAGCAAACAGGTTGGCTAATTTACCTCATAGTTTGTCTGGTATTTTTTCTTTTCTTTTCTTTTCTCTTCTTTCTTTCTTTCTTTCTTTCTTTCTTTCTTTTTCTTTCTTTCTTTCTTTCTTTCTTTCTTTCTTTCTTTCTTTCTTTCTTTCTTTCTTTCTTCTTTTTTTTAATTTTAAGTAGGCTGTGCATGGAGACACTGGTATCTGCTGGCTGGGGAGCCAGAGCTGGTTTTCCATCTGTGAGTGTCTAAACATGAGCTTTTGAAGCTGAGGACGAGGACAAGAACTACTCACTCTGTAGGACTATAAAACAAAGAAGGTCAGCAGGCAAAGCCATTAAGCTCCTGGCTTCAGTACCTAGAGTATGCCAATGACCCACCATGTTTCCTACAGTCTTTGCTCATTGATCCTAGACCTTGTGGGACAAGAGCATTCAAAGATAATTTTGGGAGACAACATTGATAAAGCACTGGGCCCTTAACCACCTGCAAGTTGTGGGAATATCTTACAGTGTAGAACACTTGTATGGGCAAGGCTGGGTTCCATTTGCCCCATGTTTTCCCACCTGGACGTTTCTTTTTTGTGGTTGACCCAAAGTAACAACATCAAGTTCTCCATGTGCAGAAGGGGATCTTCTGGTTTATGAAGTATTCTCTCCCTTTCATTCCTCACTCTACTTTAGCTGATGTTGACAATACACCCATTTTATTATGAAACAGTGATAGAAGTAATTTCTAGACATCTGTCTTAAGTCAGTGACTTCTTTTTTTTTTTTAAGACTTTACTTATTTATTTAAGAGAGAGAAACACAGCAAGAGAGGGAACACAGGAAGGGGGAGTGAGAGAGGGAGAAGCAGGCTTCCCACCAAGCAGGGAGCCCAATGCAGGGCTCTATTCCGCAACTCCAGGATCATGACCTGAGCCCAAAGGCAGATGCTTAACGACTGAGCCACCCAGATGCCCCAGGTCAGTGACTGTGTCCCCTCGTTAAGTGGCTGGATGACTCACTCTCTGAGCCTCTCTCTCTGAGGTTTTGCATATCCTGATGTCACCAATGGCATCAAATGGGCTTCTCTTCAAGATGGACTGTGGCTTTCTCACTTCTGTCACCAATTTTCTAGCCCCTTCCACCCACCTACTGACGCCTATTCCTGCCTCTAAGAAAGGGAACAGAAGGGGCTCAGGGAACACAGCTGCCGTCAGATCAGAGGAACTATAGTTCAGGAGAATGGAAAGCACCCTGTATGCTCATGTCCCCCATTGTAAAGGAGGAAGCTGGGCTTCCTGGCCAGCATCAGGAGACAAAGGCAAGGAAGGCTCACACCACTCAAACCACTGCCCCTTCTCAACCATGTTTTAAGTAAGGAAAATATGTCACCCTCCCCACGTCCACAGTCCAGGGTAGACACCTCTGCGATTGAGAAGTAGGCTTACAGATATTGGGATTCTGGTGACCAGAGTCTAAGGTCCTGAGATCCAGGTGGGGCAGGACCACTGACATGCAGGTGGGGCAGGGCTGTGCTCCCTCCAGAGGCTCCAGGGGAGGGTCCTTCCTGCCTCTTCCAGCTTCTGGGGCTCCAAGCATTCCTGGGCCTGTTGCCGTGTCCCTTGATCATCACATGGCTTCTCCTCTGTGTCTGTGTCTCTCCTCCTCTGTCCCTTATAAGGACACCTATCATTGGATTTAGGGCCACCTTAATCCAGAATGACATCGTCTTTAACTAATCAACTGCAATGACCCTATTTCCAAATAAGTTCCCACTCTAAGGTTCCAGCTGGTTACAAATTTTGGAGAGACACCATTCAACCTTATATAATATAACACAATGATTTTGAAGTCATTGGAGTTCATGCAACATAGGACAGTGACCCCAAGAAATGGGAAGCAGGCAGGCCAACCTTGTGATTGCCCTAGCTGAAGGTTTGGGAGAGTTTCCAGGCATGACTTAGGGAAGGGGACTCAGGTGGGGACCAGCCAGAGCCCCTGATTTGAGAACATGGGTGGAAGAACTGATGGCCCAGGAGTACAAGGGGTTGAGACATTGGGTCAAGGGAGTTGGGAGGGGAGAGCTAAACAGGAAAGAGAACCCATAAGTCCAAGGAGGGGGCTCCACAGTTTTCAGCAGAAATTAAAGGGGGCAGGGAGGACAAGAGGGGGAGACAAGGGTTTGAGGGAAGAGAGGAATGAGAAACAAAATGTGTGGGTCTGCTGGACATGCCCATGGTCTGGAAAGTGGAGCTGCCTTTACAAGCAAACATACACATCCTGACTGTCCATTCACTTTTAATGTGTGTGGTTTATGGTGCCATTGTACATCATAAAATTTGCCACATGGTGAAACAGAGTTTCACCATATGAATTGAATGGACCCTCAGCATGCATTGCAGGAAGGAGGAGCATTCTCTCATTTACCAACGAAGAGACTAAGGATCAGGGTGGGTCCCTTATTTGTGAAGATCTTCACTGTGGGGCTAAGGCTTAACCCTCCCACTGTCCTAATCTCTATTCCTTTCACCTTAGCTCCCAGCTGACTTCTCACCACCACCACCACCATCATCATCATTTCACCATCTTCACCACCACCACCATCATCATCATTTCACCATCTTCACCATCACCACCATCATCATTTTCACTATCATGGTCATCGCCATCTCCACCATCTCCATCCCCCCTCCACCATTATCCCTGATAGATGGATTCTTTAACAAGTCTGGTCCATGAACTATCTTGTTTTTCTTTTAAGGGGAAGGAGGCCTGGGTCTTCCCCCTAAATTTCTTGTCCTGCATACTTCACACCACAGATGGAAGAGGAGGCCATGAGGAGCAGTAGAGAGTCCAGAAATGAGTCATTGATTGGGACACTGCAGAGACAAAGACAGATGACAAGTCTCTACCTGCACATCCAGGCAAGAATGAGCTCTTCAGAGTGAGTGACGGGCACTACTTTCCAGCAATACCATCCATGGTGACCTGCCACCAGGCCCTTGGGTACATCCAGCCCAGTACAACCATGTGGCTAGAGTGACAATGTGAAGGAAGGTCACAGCTGTAGGGAACACTGTAACTTTTCTTCTGTAGGAGTTCCTAGAAGACCGTGTTGTGCAAATCCACTTCCACATTAAATTCTCAGAATGTGACCTATGGAAAACGCCAAACTTAACTTTAACAAAACTTAAAACCTGTTGTGTCATTAAAAATCCAAGTCCCAAATAGAGAAAGAAGAAGCAAAGAGTGCATTCTGTTAGACATGAAGAGGAGAGTCCAGTCACCAGCAGCCCAGTATGTGTGTGGCTATGGTGGAGGTTGGCCTCTGGTCCCCCTGTTTGGTCTCCGTGCTCTCCCCAGGCAGTCCTACAAGACACTTGTAAGTCACTGCCAGCCAGACAAGGTTCCTTTACTTTCCTTCTCCTCCACATCCTGGTGGGACCTCTGAGCAGATCTCAAAAGTCCAAGTCTAAAGCACTTCAAGACAAGATGGAACAAAGGGGTCCCAAGAAACATCATGTTGTCATTCCTTCAGACCCATCAATAGATGTTAAGCTTTGTTAAGTGTGTATCATGCACAGTCAGACACAGTGGCCTTCATGACAGTGAAGAAGTGTCATGTTGGGGTCCCTTGAGAGTCTCCTAGGGTTCAGTGATTCAATAGAAGAACTCACGGAACTCCACAAAGCTCTTACTCTCATCACTCTGGTTTAATACAACAAAGGATACAGATGAACATCAGGAAGACCTAAAGGTGCATGGGGCACAGTCCAAGAGAGATGAGGTTTGAACTTCCAGGTGTCCTCTCCCCATGGACTTGTTGACGTTACTTTTACCTTCCAGTGACCATGTGTGACAGCATGCATGAGATAGTATCAACCAGGAATGTTCACCAAGCCTTGATGTCCAGACACTTTCTTGGGGTCAGTCACATAGCATGGAGTGTCCGTATGGCTGATCTGAGTTACTCCATCACTAGCCCCTCCAAAGGTCTGGCTATGGCATGACCAAAAGCCCCATCCTAACTCACTTCATAGCGTCAACCACATGCCATGGCTCCAGGCAAACAAAGACAGGACATTTCACAAGCTCACAGGTGAACTTCCAGGAGATGATCAAGGGGTAGACCTTAGTTTAGAAGGGCCAGGTGTGGACAATCCAGGCCTGCTGAGTTAACTCTTTACCATGGAGGTGTGTTTTGAGATTTTTCAAGCTTCAGAGATTCAAATGATGTAAGAATATGGAACAACCCTCCCCCCAGGAAAAATACTCAGTGGAAAGTCCACCACTAAGGACCTCAAAGCTCTCTCTTGGTTCTAACCCCTGCATCCAGCTCCCCGCCAGAAGCCTCCACATCCTGTCTCCCCTGAGAAGCCCCTCGAACATGGCAAGACTGAACGTAACATCTCTTCCCCTGGCTTCATGCCCTTTACCAGCTCCTCCTATTTCTCCAACTCAGATGAGCCACCACTCTTCCTGCACCTTCTCAGTCCTCAAGCGGTGCTGAGCATGGATGCCTGCAGTCCCCTCCTCCAGTTCTGTCCTGGCCATTGTGCATTCGTCATGTTGTTCACAGTGCTCTCCTGTTTGGTGACTTCTACTCCTTGGTTTCCAACACCACTAACAATGGAGAGTTCTCTGGAGGTCACATTAACAGTGTCAGCTGGAGAGGTGCACCTGACCAGAGCTGGCCCATCCCACTCCATGACTGCTGACAGGTGACCTTCCCATCCAGCCCCCATCCATGCATCTTTACCCAAGACATGACGTCCCCTACTCCCTGCGAAGCTCAGTTGACCATAAGTACCGTTATCCCAGTGAAAGTTAGTGTGTCCTCCATGGTCCAGATGAAACACTTCCCACTCTCCAACCCACTACTGTTCATCTCCTCATCCAAACGTCCCATGTTGGTGAAACCAGTACAATCCACAGGCCCCTATGGCCCTTTTACTTAACCTTGTCCTGCCATGAGTTGCCAACTGCTTCCTACCCACCCCACTATGTTCTAACCGATAAAGGTGCTCAGTAAAGGTCTGATTAATTCAGCGGCACAAAAGTGGCCCCATGCGAAAACCCAGCAAGCTCATAGCGTCCTGGGAAGACTCAGTGAGCCTTCTGGTTACACTCTGGAAGACTCAGTGAGCCTTCTGGTTAGACCTTGGGAAGATGAGCTTCTCCACATTGATGCTGAATAAGAGTGCTTCCTTCAGGACTGGAGAAGACTCAGTGAGCCTTCTGGTTAGACTCTGGAAGACTCAGTGAGCCTTCTGGTTAGATCTTGGGAAGATGAGCTTCTCCACATTGATGCTGAACAAGAGTGCTTCCTTCAGAACTGGAGAGCCATGGAGGCAATATCCAGCCTACCTACTTTTCATTGGCTGATATTTCTGTTGCATTTCCTGGGCATCTTGTCCGCATTCTTCATAGGCACCAATGGCCTATATCTCAACACATGGCCTCTGCACTTGGCTTTGTTGAGCATAGGGGCCAGCACAAAGGCTGTGTGTGGGGGTGTGCACATGTGTGTGGGTGTCACACCCCAGATCCACTCTCTTCTGGGAGCTGAGAAGCTGATGAACTCACTCACCATCCGCAGGTGTCTCAAATGTGTTTAATGAGAAAACATCACAGGAAGGGGGAGGGCGCTAAGGAGAAAAGGGAAGTCTAGGGTTGAAATGTCTCAGCAATGCAATCAGTGTGCTCACTTTGTGACCAGGCAGAGAGCTGCCCAAGAGAACGGCCAGATGTTGGAGTGCCAGGAGACCGAGAAAGAAAACAGGTGGCTGAAGCAGAGCCTGGTACGGCGGGGTAAGGCAGCTCCCTTCATTCTCTGACTCTCAAATGTGCCCTGTCACTAGGCTACCTATTCTTGCTCTTGTTGCTGTGGCTGGGAGCTCACGCTGCAGGTCAGGGACCACTTGCAGGTGGGAAATGGGAATCTCTGAATGAAGGCACCCAACAGGGAGGTGGGGTAAGCCCAACAGCTCCTAGCTAGGCACTGCATTGAAAGGTCTGAATTATCCCCAGGGGTCCGGCAAGTTGGCTGGGAGCAGGCTGAGCCCCTCATGCAAGTGTGTGTATGTGAACATTGCAAGCTGCTTTGGAATGACTCCAGAGGCTTGGAGGTATGTGGTCGTGCACACGGGGAACCTGGATCCTAGGGAGACATTTTGGTGACAGTCGCTTACCCAACTGCAGAGCAGCTGGCCAACCTGGGGAACAGGTGTCTTTGGGGATCATAGCATTTCTTTGCATGTGTTGCCTGACCATGATGATTGATTGCACCCCTCCCCCAAACGGCAGGGATCTCAACATCCAAGTTCATCCAAGGGATGTCCATAGATGGGCAGCATCTGCTCTGCTCTGGGTTTTTGATCTGACCTAGTGTGACAGATGGAGATGGTGTCTATGTAGAACTTAGGTTTATAGAAAGGGGAAGAAACTCCAGTCTGGGGAAAACTGAAAGAAGAAGGGAAAGTAGGTAGTTCATGCTCAAAAAATAGCCAAGGGACATCTAAGTTTTCAGTCATATGAAAGAAACACAAGCCCCAGGCAAATCGGTTGAGCAGTAGAGAAGAATGGGGAGCGCTGGCTTCGTGAGGATGGTTTCCTCCTTTGGGGGGATGAGAATGTCCCAGCTCAGGAAGAGTGACTGGTCGAACATTGTGGATACTCTATACGGTGCTGAGTTGTACGTTTCAAGGGATGAAGTTTATACCATGTGAATTTCACCTCCATTTTTAAAATCAAGCAAAAATCAATTAAATAGAACATGAGATCTCCCTGGACTTCAGTTTCTCATGAGGATACTAGGAACGGCCTCCTAGGATGAGTGTGAGGGAGAAACTAGGAGCCAGGAGGAACACGTCTATGCTTGGACACCCAGGCAATGGAGAAATCACGCACCGATGACTTCACACTGCCCCCAAATTATCCATTGTTGGCCAAGAGCCCCAAGTCGCCAACGCCCATCTAATTAAAACAGGAATCCTTCTAGATCTCTTGCACGCCACTGTTGGGTATGCGATGATGTCGCTGTTGGGTCTTTTTCTTAAATCAAGTTTACAGAAGTTTATGCTTTTGCTCCATCATGATGAGAAGCATGGTTCAGTTTAGAGGAAACGGAATGGGGAACTGTCCAGCTAAGAGTGAACTTCCATGCAGTCCCTCTGATGGGGGATGGGCCTTACGTCCATGGGCACCTGCTTCATGGACGGCACCAAAGGGGAGATGGGAGGCTTGAAAAGGAGGAGAAAAGCAGTTTGCAGAAGCTTGTGAGGCATGAATGGAACGAGGACCCCCTCCTAATTAAGGGCAGCTCTGCGCAAACATTGCAGATGTGAAAAGCAAGGCAGAGAGAAGACAGGAAGAGCAAAGGGGAACAGTAGAGTCAGCCCAGTCGAGGAAGGGTCCTCCCTGAGTGCCTCTTGGGTGCAAAATGGAGGCCCTCACCCCATGCCAAGAACCTGCACAAGACCCAGAGAAGGGCTGGGTGGGGCAGGGTCTAGCTTGCAGATGGAGGAAGCTGGGAACTTCGCCCATAGCACTAGAGTACAAGGTGTGTGGGAGGCAGGGACAGTGCAGCAGGTCTGCTTCCTTGTTTTTATTTCCTGTTTTAGAGCAAGGGTGGTGCCCAAGGAGGGAGTGGGCTTGGGGAAGTTGGGAGGCAGGAACCTGGGGCTGGGTGCCACTCACCAGGTGCAGTCTGACACAGGTGTATAAACCTGGCTTGGGGTGCTGGCTAGACTCTGCATCACTGGGCTCCAGCCTGAGAAGCTGCTGCAGGGGCTGGGAGAGAACGGGCTGTAGCACCTAGACAAGCCAGCTGGCCCTCAATAGACAGGCAACCCATCAGAGCACAGGGTGGGTGGGAAAGGAGGCAGGGGGTGGCGAAATGTAGAAGGGGGAGCCTCACAGACCAGAGGTCTGTCCAGGCAGGGATCAGTGAGGTAAGGGATCTTGTACGTCCTATAGAAGGCAGAGCTGGACCCCAGCAGGGCTGGACATTAAGGAGGGGAGGAGTCTGATGTGCTGAACTTGTCACATGTGGGAGGGAGATGCTGTGTCCCGGTGAGAGCTGAGCTTCAGGGAGTTCGAGGGGAACAAGAAGAAAGTCCACGAAGACAGACGCCAGCTTGCAGGTGAGGCGATGGAGGTCCATGGGGCAGGTGTTGGAGTGCGATGGC
>PITA01028940.1:0-18435 GCA_004023965.1 Spilogale gracilis | reverse complement strand
GGGACCTCCCCTCCCTGGCCTCTGAGCACAGCCCCTGCCGCAGAGCTGGGGGGAGGGGAGGTGAAGGAGCCGTGTGAGCTGTTGGGGGGGGGGGGCAGGAGGCCCTGTGAGGAGGAACAGTAGATCCTGTCCTGGAATCTCCCGGCTCGTGCCTCCCTGAGCAGGCGGCCCCCAGCCTGGGCGCCCAAGGCCAAGCTGCCTCTGCTCCCCCAGCTTCCATCAGCTGGCTGAGGGCCAGGCCAGGATGGGGCTCCCCACAGTGAGAGTTACAGGGCGGCCTCTGTCTCCACACACACTTCCCTCTGCCCGCTGGCCTGGATCCTCTCCCTCCTTGGGTCTCACAGACCCGCCCGCAGCTCCCCTCCCCTCCTGGGGCCAGACACCTGGAGAAGGCCCTTCCCCTCCCCTTGTCCCACACTCCTCCCACCCCGCAGGGAGAGATCCTGCCCACCTGAAGCGCCACCCCCGGTCCCAGGGTGACCTCACAGGCCTCACGGGTCAAGGTCCACGCCAATCAGGCAGGAAGCGTCCGTCAGCACCCGGGCCCATGTCCCCTCCTGAGAGCCATAGAGGACGAGGCCCTGAAGGAGTGGCCCCATCTCATCTGTGAAGCGTGTCTCTCCTGCTGTGTCCTGCGTGTCATGTGTGGCCTCCTAGATGACCGATCTCCTACGAGTGACCCTCTGAAGGTGGCCCATGGCACACCCCCAGGCACAAGTGGTCCTATCGTGGGCCACCTCCTGGCCATTCCCAACCGCCCGGTGGCCTGCCGCTCCCACCCATCGGACAACCCAGCGGCCCGTTCTTCTCTGGTACTTTTAGCCCCAGAATCTCAAAGTACTTGTAGCCTTCACTGTAGCCCTCTTCCGTTGCCTCAGCCAGGAGTGTGATCCAGGGAGAAAGCTGGGGTTCCGAAGGCAAGATGAGCCAGTCAGAACCGAAACCAGGAACGGGGAGGACAACAGAGGGGCGAGGAATTAAATGTTTAAAATAAGCCTCTGCACCCATCACTGCATAGACCTTCTGACTTCAGGCTCCGTGCCCCTGTCGGGGGGAGGCACGGCGCAGGGGCCCCGGGGTGACCTGGCCTTCAGGCCCAGCTGAGAAGCCCCTGGGCCTCCTCCCCGCTGGCTGGGCTAGGAGAGTCCAGATGACGCTCAGAAGGAGGAAGGGAAGGAAACATGTGAGGGCAATCTGGGAGAACAGGGGAGCTGGGGAGCCTCAAGGGAGAAAAGAGAAAAGAGTAGAGAAGAGCCTGGAGAAGGACGACTTGCAGAGGGCTTTTCTTTTCCATCTGGAGGCCCGGGAAGAGGCCGGGCAGATGGCACAGACTGTCTTGTCTTTACGTGCTGAGGCAGACGGGCCCCTGATGGGCCGGCCTACACCCAGAGAGAGATTGCAAATGTGTCCTGGCCACGGAATTATGGAGCCATGGAATTAGGATTTTCACAGCTCTCAGCTGGCCTTTGGTAATGGGAAGCATTCTCCTGCTTCCCTGGGAGTGAGAGCAGTGCCGGAAGGGGACAGAAGGTGAAGGCAGAGCGGAGAGGACGGCTTCGGGGTCTCAGGCCCAAACCCCCTCAGGCTGGGTGTTCTCGGTCCAAGGCCTGGTGAGACGAAGAGGCAGGCAGCCCGAGGTGGGGAACCGCCCCTCGTGGGGCTGCCATACGCAGAGGAAGGAGATCCTTGTGCTTGGGACTGTGGTCTGGATCATTAGAGGAGGCACGGGGACACAGGGAACAAAGCCGGGATCCTCCTGCCCAGGGCACAGGGCTGAATCCTGATTCCGGGCACTTTTCTGTGGGGAAACAGGGCCAGAGGAATGGAGAATGTACTAGAATCCTGCCTTCATGGACAAGGGAAGCAGGGAGCCTCCAGCACCAAGGTGGGGAACTGCATGCTAGGGTGGGCAGTCCATTATGAAGACGGGATGCCTTGGGGGTGGGAGGAGCTGGAGCTGGGGTGGGAGGAGCTGGAGCTGGGGTAGGATGAGCTAGAACTGGGGTGGGAGGAGCTAGAGCTAGAGTGGGAGGAGCTGAGATGGGTGAGAGGAGCTAGAGTTGGAACTCTGAGGTGGGGAGCAGTACTCACTCTTGGCCTGACAGATCTGGGCCTTGCACAGCAGGACAATTTGCTTGCACACCCTATCTCCCTACCCCAGCCAGATCTAAAATGGGCCTTAGTCAAAACCCATCAGTACCTGTGGGTTAGAGCCCTCGGTGAGGCAGCTAAGCAAGGATGAGGACACCCCAGCCTGCAGCTGGATGGGAGCCTAGGGCCTGCTTCACGCCGGCTTCTAAAACATCCCCCAGCAGGCCCAACAAGCCACTCTCCGGTCCTCTAACTCTGCAGCGGCCTCCATGAACCCAGGCCCGATCATGTCTCTGCCAACTGCCGAAGCCGCTGAGGCTAGAGAAGCCGATGAGACCTACACATCCCAGCTCCCTGAGAGGTCAGAGCCCGCATGACTGGAATTAGTCATCTTAGCTGCTTCCTCTCATGAAAATTCAAATGCAGGAAGACTGCCCTTTATATCCCAGGGAGATCCTTCCTCATGTCCAGTTGATAAACTGAAGTTAGAAACATCCTTCAGATAGTTTTCTGGAAGTAAACATGTCGTTACTAAATGTCAAGTCTGATGAGGGCCAGAGTTTCCGTGGGTCACAGCAGCCAAGTGTGGGTTATAGCCCTGAGCGACAGGGAGCTGAGCGAAGGAGTCTGAAAGCTGAGCCCACTGGTAATTCCCATAGCCCTCAACGTCTCCCAAATCCCAGAGAGGGATCTCACGGGGCCAGACCCTGAGGGCATTGGGAGCTAACAGCCCAACTTAGCCTCTGAGACCTCCCTCTCTTAAATCATCCCCTGTAAGGGAGGAGCCCCCGAGGACTCAGAAGAAGGTAAGCAGCCTCTAACTCTCCTCTCCCGGTGAGTCTGACACGTGAGAAGGGTGGACAGCATTGCCCAGGACCCAGTTTCCAGGCCAGGTAGAGTGGGTGTTGTCCGTGACCCCCTCCAGAGGTCCCCCTTATGCAACCAGAACCCACGTCCTGTCATTTCCTTCTGCTGCTTTAAGATCCTGGCCTGAGCCATTGGGCTTGCTGCAGGAGAAAAAGCCTGTGTTTGTTGGGGGAGAACCCCCCCTTGCTCGCCATCTACAACGACCGGGTGGGTACCTTCTTTCACGGTCCTTATCCCGGGGCCCTGCTTTCCAGCCTGCCTCTAATGTGCATCCCATGTGCGAACCATGTGCAAACCAATTTCAAGCGACTTGAAATTATTGTGCTGAAATTGCCAAGAAAACACACACAAAAAAACTGCCTGTTGTCTTCTAAGATGCCCGAACCCCTCTCCACACACACACACCCTCTCCGGAGCACCTGCTATGTTCCAAGCTGTGGGTTAGGCACCTCACCTGGATGATTGCCCTTAATTCTCAAATGCTACAGAGAAGCTCTTAGGAACTCCTTGTTACCAATGAGAGAAGCAAGGTGCAGAAAGGTTATTTGTTTGCTCAAGGCCGCAGATGGCAATAGGCGTGAACTTGAGCCACCGCCTCCCAAGCAGACCCAGAGAGGCCATCCGCGGGCCCAGCACCCGGCGGGCCCAGCACCCGCCTCCAGGACACCTCCCAAGCTGGAGCAGGAGAAAGGGGAGCCCCGCCTCTTCAGATCACCAGCTCCTCTGCTGCGCTGTGGTCCTTCCTCTTCCATCCACGGCAATGTTCTCCAGTGGCAGGATAATTGGGAAACACCTTTTTCGGATGCTTTGGGAACTAATGAGCTGTGAAAAAAGATTAGATGGGGAATTATTGCTTTCTGGAAGAAGCCACTTATTCTGCTTGGCTTTTTTTTTTTTTTTTTTTTTTTTTTTTTTTTTTTTTTTTTTTTTTTTTTTTGCTAACTACAGCTTCTTAAACTGCTGTGTCAAATCTCTTTCTCCCTGTGTAAGATTTGTCAGTCTTCTTATTAAAGAGAACACCCTTGCACTGCTTTAAAAAAAAAATTTATCCAATAAAGTGGATTTGATCTTACAGAACACTCTTTCCCATTTTAAATGGATGGCCACTGGTTTCCCTTTCAAAGTCACTGTCAGTTGAAGTAAACTTGTCCTTCTTATTCTCATTAGTCTAAATATGCAGCATCAGTACCTCAAGGAGTTTGGAGGTGAGAGTGTGGGCACAAGCGGGGAGGAGACTGGATTGAGGCGAGCCAGACCCGGGGTCAGCCTGGGTTCCTATTCATTTCCTCTCCCCAAATCATTTTCACACACCGCATTAGTGTTAAATATTCAGAATCTCCACTGCCTCAATAATGAGTAAGTCTTACAAGATCCGCCATCGGGAGCCCCAGGACTGGCAGGCGGTATTCACAGCAGTAATTGGGAAAACGTTAGCTCCTGCTAAAAAATGGGGCACGGGCAGAGGAAGCGGTGATATGTAATACTGGCGCAGGGCTTTAGGGATTTTCAAGTTAGGCCCAGAAGTTTCTGTTGGAAATGTCATTAGCTGTAGAGGTTTGCAATCTTTCCATGCTAGCCAACCCAATGGGAGTGGACACTTGAGATTTTCAAAGGAGGTTGACTGACGCTCCCTCCTTCAAGCCATTCTGAAAGAGTAAAACAACTCTCCAGGGTCGTTCTCGTCTAATAATTCCCCCATCTTATTCGTATAAAACAAGGAGCAGTATTTTAACTTGCAGAGGGCCGCATGTCGTGCGTGGGAGTGTTTCCCGTTTCTGGCTGCGAGGCCGGCCCATGGTAACCAGGTCTGTCCAGCGCTGCTCAGGCTGCCGTAAAAAACATACTATGAGCTGGCTGGCTTAAATAACATACATGTCTCGCCATTCTGGAGCCTAGGAAGTCCAAGACCAAAGCTCTGGCAGATTCGGTGTCTGGTGAGCACCTGTTTCCTGGTTCATAGATGCCTAGTTCCCTCACAGGCCCCCCTCCTAAGAGCATCACGTTAGGGCTTAGGATTCCAACACGTGAATTTGAGGGGCACACAGCATCCAGGCTATAGCAAGGCACAAGCAGATTAGTGCATGTGACTTAGGCCAAAGAGGTGCAGGACCCCCAAATTAGCCCTGGGCCAACGCCCCTGGCAATATGGAAGGGGAAACCTGCCTTCCTGGTGCTGGGAGGGCAAACAGAAACCATACGCCAAGGTCAGGAGCTCTGGGAACAGCTGGCTGTTTGCCTCATGGCCGATGACTGCCTGTCAGTATCCGAAAGGAGACACGACACCCAGTGCCAGGAAGAGGATCCCTCAGGGGGCAGTTTACCAGTCAAGCCTAGATGCCAATTTGGAGAAGGAGAACTATAGGCACATCGTTAGTAAAAGAGCAAAAACCTGAATGTTACCCTCAGAAAACCCGTACCGGCCCAGAAGACTCAGTCTTCACTCCTGCTAGGCAGAGGATTCGCATGAGGCCATCTCATTAGATGCTTCTAGATGCTAGCTGTAAAGCATTCTGACTTCTTTATGGCAAAAAAAAAAAAAAAAAAATGTCTAGGGAGGAGTTTCAGAAACAGAAACGTTGCTTTTTCTCTAGGAGACTATTTACTTTTACTTAGAAGCTGCTACTAAAGTAACCCCAACTTTCTCAGTTTAGGCAAAAATCCCAAATCACAGGGGAGGAATCAATGAGAATTTGGGCACATTAGCTTATGCTCTGAGCTCCCTTCTTTACCAAGTGACAGTAGCGTAGGCAGAAAAATCTAGGGCAAAGCTAGGTGAGGCCATTGGAAGTAAGAACGTAGGTGACAGGTATGTGCATTTAGGACCCCTTTGCGTGCATGCACTGAAGGTCATTGCCGTGTTCCAGGTCGCCTCTGAAATGAACACACCTGTGGGAGCGACCGCAGTCAGCCCTGTGGGACTGGAGCGCTTATACGGCAGCCGCTTTCTCCCCTAACCTGAAGCGGTGTTTGGGCACGGTCATTTAGGGAGTCTCCCCCCACCCCTTCCCTCATGAGGGGCTGCTGGATCGGCTCTTGGAGGACAGACAGGAAGGAGTGGAAGGCTGTCAGCGGGACCCAGACTGCGCCCTGATGGATAGAAGCCGGGGTGTCCAATGCACCCCTCAGCCTCCTTCCTTTTCTGATCACAGGCTCCAGACTAGAATTCTGCCCTGTGCACACACCCCGTCTCCAGGGGCCCTTGCTGTCTTTCCATACAGAAGGAGAAAGTCCTGGGGGGAGGTATCCGTTCCTTTTTGTATGCCCCAGCATCCCAGTGGGGCCCCGATAGCAGGAGAACCTGGACCTTTTCATGGGTCGACTCCACACGGTGTCCAGGGGCTCTCATTTTCCATTGCGTCAGTTTCCCTACATGTTCCTTCCTTCGGCAGAAATTTATCGAGCACTTTCTATGTGCCAGAAACAGGAGGCACATGGTGCTGTGGACTCGGCAGCAACCAAGCCGGACAGGATCTCCTGCCCCATGGAACCCACTGTCCAGTGGGGAGCACAGAGGGAGATGGGAACAGACACAAAGGAGAGAGTTAGTCTGCCATAAGGGCAGAGAAGGAAAGAGCTACTGAGGTCAAGCTCCCGAGGAAGGATGCTGGGAGCCGCCTCCCAGGAGGTGCCCTGGAGCTGAGACTTGGATATGAGGAGGGATGAACTCATCAGGCCATGTGATGGGAGAGGGACCAGCAGGTGTGTGAGTCCCGACGTGGAAGAAGCTGGAGACAAGGCCAGAGAGGCTGGTACGTGGGGAGAGGAGAAGCAGAGCTCAGACCATGTCCGACTGGGAGATCCAGCTGTGGGCTTCATTCCAAGTACAGTGGAGAGCAACAGAAAGGGTTTTGTCAGAGGGGCAACCCGACGGGACACGGTTCTATTTTGAGATGGTGTGGGCTCAGATGTGCGGTCCTGTCATTCCCCGGGGGTCACAGTTTATCAGCCACCGAGGGACGCTTTCTGAGCTGCTCAGGCTGGCTACACTCAAAAGCCACAGCTGACTCTAAATACTCCATAAATATTTCCAAACTGTAAACTCAGTACTGTTTCCGAGCCATTCTGAACAAATTCATCCCAGGTATATTTGCCGGTCCCTTGGGCGTCTGACACTGATGGGATTGTGTGAGGACCCTTTAAGTGCCACAGACCGCGCTTGTGTCCACCTGCTGGGGTCCCCCCCCACCCCGTGCCCGCGCAGCAGTGGGCGTCACAAAGCTACCTACACGGGTTGTCAAGCTGCGTTTCTGGCTACTTGAGAATCTCTGCTGCTGGAGAACCCTGACCTTGACAGCTCATTCCAGGCCCCTTTCAAGTCGAGAGCAGGCTCCTTGCCTTGCAACTTCCTGGCAGCATCGGAAAAAGAAACCTGGTCTCTTCAAAGGCTTTAAAGTTTTCACTTTATTTATTTATTTATTTATTTTAAAGATTTTATTTTATTTGACAGAGAGAAACACAGCCAGAGAGGGAACACAAGCAGGGGGAGTGAGAGAGGGAGAAGCAGGAGTGAGAGAGGGAGAAGCAGGCACAAGCAGGGGGAGTGAGAGAGGGAGAAGCAGGCTTCCTGCTGAGCAGGGAGCCCGATGTGGGACTGGATCCTGGGTTTCCGGGATCATGACCTGAGCCGAAGGCAGTCGCTTAATCAACTGAGCCACCCAGGCGCCCCTAAAGTTTTCACTTTAAAAAGGAAATGTCATTCTGTAAGGCAAGACCCATGTGTATCCCTTAAAAATTGGGATTACTTTGTGTGGCACTCAAAGAGATCTAGCTCTCATGCCGCTTCCCTCCCCTTCCCCCTTCATGACCTCTCTTCCCAGATTAGGAGACCATGATCCCTCTGACTCCCACGCTCCCCTCCTACCTTCCCCTGCTGGATGCCTCTCAGTTGCTTCTTAAATGTCCCCTCTGTGGGCTCCTCCAAGGATATTAGCCCCCAGCCAGGTTAAACCTACCATTTCCTTTCTCCTCCACATATGAAAATAAGATTGTTTTAAAAACAAAACAAACAAAAACCTTTTTTGGGCAAAGGTCCAGGAGAAGGGTTTTTACATAGGAATTACGTTGTTCCCAGAAGTCCTTCTAGCCATCCTTTCAGGCCAGACTTAACTCCCAACCATTCGCTCACTCACTCAGCACCCAATATGCTCCTTCCATGCTCTGAGCAGCCTGCGAGTCGGGGAAACAGAACTGAAGAGGCGGTCCCTGCCCACTGAGAGCCCACAGCCACGTCGGAGGACAGTCTCAAACTGATAACTCTGACTTGTCTCATTGACCAACTGTCTTAAACTGTTCTGTAGACATAAGCAGATGTCCATATTGTTAGTTACTAGAGGACCCCGTAAAAATACATGGATATTCTCATGAAAAATTATTGAAAGAAAAGACTCTAAATGCAAGTTTTTTTCTGTAAAACCAATGATTTGTTGGGAGGCCCAGGTGGCTCACTCGGTTAAGCATCCAACTCTTGACTCTGCCTGAGGTTGTATCTCAGAGTTGTGGGATCGAGCACCATGTTGGGCTCCGAGCTCAGTGCAGAGTCTGTTTGGGATTCTCTCTCTCTCTCTCTCTCTCTCTCTCTCTCTCTCTCTCTCTTTCTTCTCTCTCCCTCTGCCCCTCCCCGTGCTCATATGCACATGATCTTTCTCAAATAAATAAGTCTTTAAAAAATAAAAGTAAAAAAAATCAATGATTTGCCATCCAACCAGTACTCATGATTTACACACTTAACATTAAAAGACAAGGACAATTCCGGGAAAAACCTTTGAATCTTGCACTGTCAGCTCATACTCATGATCCTCGGTTTAATCTACGGAGAGCTGGTCAACCAGCAAACCTTTCCCCTGTGCGGCCTATCAGCCTCTGTGATGTGTGGAACTCACCGCATGCAGAGAACAAGTCTGAGTATTGTGAGGACTTTTACTGAGTTCCTCCTGGCTAAAACATAGGTGTGGACTACATCCCTGTTCCAACCAGCAGCCAGGACTTTTTTCATGCTCCAAGTAAGAAAAAGCAAAATAAAACAAATGAAAAGGAATCACAGCCCTTCATCGTGAACCTGGGGGAAAGCTGCCTGTCCTGATTCAGGGTCCTACAGGTTCCCCACAGACCTCATGCACTCATATCACTGCAGATGGCCAGAGGGAGGTACTATTTCCCAACTGGAAACTTGGTCCACAGAGGGAAACCCTGCAGAAGCAGTAGTCTGGGCCTCCCATACACCCATCCCTGAGCAAACCTCAGTGGGGCATCCTTGCCAGGGGGTGAGGACACTGTGGGCGTGGCACTGTGCTTGGGATGGAGGTCTGACAGTGGGTAAGATAGGCACATCTCTTATCTCGGAGGACCTTAGATTTCACTGGGGAGGCAAGTATTAAGAGACCAAATTCACATATCGTGTAAACTTTAGCTTGGCCAGTCCTGTGAGTGAGAGAGATATGGTGCAATGAAAAATATCTGAAGCATGAGAAGGACTTAATCAGAAGGAGATGGGGGGAGATAGCCCCCCTCCCCAGTGAGGACATTGCTTTAAGAAAGAGTCAGATTGCTAGAGAAAGAGAATGGTGTGCAGGGAGGAATAGAAGCAGCTGGACAGAAGAGAACGAGCTGGGGGCCAGGGCTGGAGGACAGTAGGGAACCAAGTCTACTGGAGTGGTATAGATTCCAAATGTTAACTTAAGAGCCATGGAACACCACCAAAAGATTTGTATTTTTTAGAATACCTCTCTGGTTAAGAATAGAGAATGGCTTGGAATGGGGCAGAGGATGTCTGGGAGGCCAGTTGGGTGAGATATGTTGGTAATTTGGTCTAAGGAGGCAGTAGTGGAGTCGGGGAGATACAGATGGTTTCGGGAAAATGCAAGAGGAATTGCCAACAGAATGACAGGATCCTGGGGGTGTCATTGAGGATGCCCCGGCCTCTGGCTTGCGGAAGCAGACAGATGGTCGGGTCATCCCCCTGAGCCTCACTGCCCTGGAGTGGAGGTGAGTTTTGGTGGAGGCAGCGGAGAGAGCGAGGCTGGTACGGGTATGGCTGCAGACCAATCTCTGCATTTGCATGTTCACATCTGAGGTCCATCTGAGAACGCTCGAAAGTAACCACTTGAATACATATATCCAGAGTTCGGAGGCTGAGAACAGGAAGAGCGCTGGGATTGAGAGTCATCAGCGGATAAGTGGGAGTTGAAGCTGAGTTTGCAGATGAGATCTTCCTTGAAGAAAGAGCATGGAGAGAGAAGACTGATCCTTGAGGAACTCCTTCATTTAATAGGCAGGCTGGAGAGAAGGGGTCTGCAAAGGAACTGGAGAAGGAATTCATGATGCCCCCCAACCCCGCCACCTTCTAGGGCTCTGAAAGACAGTAGTTCAGGGAGACCTTCCGAGAGACAAACACAACTCATGCTCCTAGAGCCTCTGGGATACTGAGGAGATGCTGAACGAGGAATCTGGGGAAGAGCCATGATGTGAAAACAGCAGCAGCAGAACATGAGAAAGCACTCATTAACCCACACTGAGCACAGTGCATCCTTCAAAGTCCCTCCTGCACTGGGCTGCTCGCTCCCCAGCACCCCAGCCCCGGGACGGCCAAAAAATAGACCTATCCTCGCACAAGAGGATTCTTGGGGGTTCACTCTAATACCTTCTTCTCTTTCTTCTGAGTATGACCTGTTTTCCCTCTTGGGTGCCACGTGATCTAGATTGCTCTAATTGATCTCTGCGCTAGTTCTTTTGGCTTTGTAGCTTTGCAATTTCTTTTGACTTCCACTGCCCATCTAAATGCCTTATTTCCGCTTTTGAAGCATTCCTCTAAACTTGTTGTCATCCTGTTGGTTTCTATTGGGATGTCTGACATGTAGCTAGCTTAAAAGAGTGAATTTCCATATTCTTCGTACAGATTTGCATTTTCATATCAATTGGAGGAAAGACGGTTGACTCCTATGACATAGCTGGTGGGCAGAAAAGTGGGTGGAATGAAGCTACCGGCTTCTTTTCAATATGAGATCCCAGGGAGGAAAACTCAAGGAATTACCCATGCACGGGAAACTTCGTCAATAGTTAATAGAGTTGATTCCCGCATTACTGCCCCTCACTTCATCCCAGCCCCATTTAATTAGCCTAGAATAGCATATTCTAGAAGATAATCCAGAAGCAGCTTCAGCTGAAATTCCAAGGAACTGTTCCAGAGAGTTCCACTGAGTTTGTTTTGTTCACTTAGGGATGGTCTCCCTGTCTCATGAGTTAGCGCCTTTCATTTCCAAGGTGTTTATCCAGCATGACTGTTCCATTTTCAGAAAGTTGTACTTCAGGCTTCAGCAGCAAAGTCCTTCAGCCAAGATTCATAACAAGTCCAATATACGGTAATGTTTTTGCTCACACATTTACAACACCAACGCACAAGACACACAGCCCTCCAAGATCCACAATGAGCATTAATTCACAATCCTGTTGTTCTCCTTCAAATACGTTTTCCAGCCCTTTCTCTCGCTCTTCTTCTGGGACACCTATAATGAGACAAGTATTTCACTTGATGCCATGATATTCTTTTTTTCTTCTTTTTTTCACTGAGGTATAGTTAACAGCCAGTGTTATAGTAGTTTCAGGTGTAGACTATAGTGATTCCGCACTTCTATACATTACTCACTGCTCATCATAAGTGTAATCCTCCTTAATTCCCTTCACCTATTTCGCCACCACCCTCTACCTGTGCTCTGGAAACCCCCAGTTTGTTCTCTGTAGTTAAGAGTCCATTTTTTTGTTTGTCCCTTTTTTCTTGGTTGGTTTGTTTGTTTTCTTTCTTAAATTCCACATAGGAGTAAAATTACATGGTATTTGTTGTCCTCTGTCTGATTTATTTCACTTAGTCTGATACCCTCTAGGTCCATCCATGTTGTCACAAATGGCAAGATTTCATTCTTTTTTATGGCCAAGTAATATTCCATTATATATATGCACCACATCGTACGTTCATCTATGGATCTTGGCTATTGTAAATAGTGCTGCAATAAACACAGGGGTGCATATCTCTTTTTAAAGTGGTGTTTCCTTTTCCTTGGATAAATCACTGGATCCAACAGTAATTCCATTTTTAATTTTTTGAGGAACCTCTATACTGTTTTCCACAGTGGCTATTTCCCTGCTGACCTTTGAGTTGGTCAATGAGCATTGCCTTTCTCGTGGTATGTATGTGAGACCAAACGCAGTCATGCTTCACGTGCTCTTGGCGCAAGATAGCTGGCGGCGGGCCCATCTCAGCCAACATGGTGACGCCTGATCTGAGGGTAGATCAGCGGCAGGGAGTCAGGTGTCACATGACAGAAGTCATCGAGAGGCCAGGGTTTCACCAAGTCCCTCCGACCTTCTTGCCTGCTCAGCTGCCACCATCTGTAGGGTTCAGGGAGGGGGACTCTGCCCTACCACACACACAGGGAGGAGAGCTCAGCTGGACAAGGTAGCAGCCGCAGAACCAGGAACCCAGGTCTGGCCCCAGAGGGGATACGATGTGCAGGAGCCATGTGACAGCCTGGCCCTGGGAGCACAGTGCGTCTGTGGGGCGGGGGGACGGGGGATGGTACATGGGGTTGCGACAGAACCAGGGCCCGGATTCTTCTGAATTGACTGTGGCCACTGATGTGACCCTAGGAACTGGCAAAGAGCACACCGGGCCTACAGAGCTCTGACATGGCCCTGGGGGCGGTTGGCCTCAGGTTGCCCCTCACAGGTGCACTATGACACTGACATCTCCTGTGGTTCTCATCAACCTCACATGTCAGCCTGGCCTTTCCGGGCCATGGGCATTGTCCCATGTGCGGCTGAAAACTCAAGTCCACCCTAACTTCTGCCATTAGTGAGAATCCAATCTCCTTCTGTTTGCTCATCGTGCCCTCCAGTCAAACCTTGGATCTATAGCCTGCCCCAAACCGTTGCTTAGTGTCCCCTGCTAATGGAGACAATGATCTCCCTTTGTGACAGAACCCACCAACGGCAGCTGGAGGATTTACATACCAACTCTTCGCCCTCATCAGTTAAGGGTTGCCCTAGAGTTTTTAAATCCTCAAAGTCTCAGGATTGGACTGCCTTGAACACTGGCTGAGCAAGGTGTCATTGCACTGAATGGCCTTGAGGACGTCAGGTGGGAACCGACGGGGGCCATCCACTGCAGGTGTGGGAGACCCAGAGGTGGGCCAAAAGGATGGGCTTGAGCCGCAATCTCATCTTCTATGAAGAGCATCACATTTGACCTTCTCAGACTATATGCTTCTATTCCTGGGAGCCCATGGCGGTCCTGATGGCATACGGGGGGCCCAGGGGCATTATGAGACGCCTGCTTGGAGCCTCCATTTTTGTGTGTGTGTATTTTGTGAGGAAGCGTAATTTCTATTTTTTCTCAAATGGATATTATAGATTGGAATTCAGACTTCACATGAAATTTTAAAGCACGCTGTGAAACTTGAGAATTACTTGACGTGGACTCGTCCGCATAACCTCCTGGAGCCCTTCATCCAAGCGGAAAAGATTGACGAGTAGAGCCGTGGGTCATTTGAAGCCACGGAAGAGTTTTTAAGTAAGAAAGTGCAGCAGACAGATTTCTGGTGTCAAGGGTGAAGCCAGCCAGCTGCAGAGAGGTTGGGGCGTTGGGGAGATTCCCGAGGTCCCGGTGGGCACAGCGCCGCAGAGGGAGCCGTGAGCAGACGCACCCATTGCGGGGAGGGGAGGTATCCGGAAACGAATTCTATGATTGATGCTGAATTAACATTTCGAGATCTGCTCAGAACAGAGTGCCCTGAGAGAATGTGTAACAAGAAAACAAGAACGAGGAAAAGGCTTAGAAGGAAAACATCCTTAGGCATAGACAGCTTGTGAAAATGCCAGGACGAGGGCATTTGTATATTATATAGAGTATGTTGGGTTCTATATAAATGTAGATATAGATATACATATTCATATATAAGTATATTTAAATAAATTTAATAATTTATATTATAAATTAGATTAAATATATTAATATATTTATATATAAATAAATATATCTATATATTTATATATCATTTAATATAATTAAATATAATTATATTAAATTATATATATAAAGAGAGACAGATTTATGACAGGAATCAGCTCACCCAGTTATAGAGGATGGAAAGTCCCCCGGTGTGCCATCTGCAGGCTAGAGACCCAGGAAAGCCAGTGGTATGATTTAGTCTGAGTCCAAACACTTGCAAGCGAGGGGAGCCGATCTGAAGGCAGGAGAAAATGAGATGAGATGCCCAGCTCAACAGCAAGTCAGGAAAAAAAAAAGGAACAAATTCCTGCTTCCTCTGCCTTTTTTCCATTCAGGCTAGCGATGGACTGGAGAAAGCCCTCCCATATTGGGGAAGTCAATGTACTTTTTTAAAAAAGATTTTATTTATTTAATTGACAGAGAGAAACACAACTAGAGAGGGAACACAAGCAGGGGGAGTGAGAGAGGGAGAAGCAGGCTTCCCGCTGAGCAGGGAGCCCGATGCGGGGCTCAATCCCGGGTCTCCGGGATCATGACCTGAGCCAAAGGCAGTCACTTAATGACTGAGCCACCCGGGCACCATCCACTGATTCAGGGGCTAATTCCACACCCAGAAACAGTGCTTCATCTGAGCGCCCCGTGGCCAGTTAAGTCAACTTAATTCTTCAAGTTGACACCCAGAATTAACTGGAGACATTCAAGAGGTTAAGTGAAGAGGACCCAGTAAAGGCATGAGAGGAGTGGACAGGGTGGGGGGAGAGAAGACTGACTCCCTTGGTTTGGGCTTGAGCAACTGGGGGTGCAGGCATCACCTTCTGAAGACCAAGCTAGTGGAGAATGGTCAGGCTTGGAAAGAGTTTCACTCTTCACATATGGCACGGGAAATGCCCCACATGCCTGGGAACGTTTATTGGGGAAGAAGCCTGGACGAGACAGTCAGAAAGGAGGGAACAAATCAGTAGCACCTGCCTGGGGTCCCTTGGGACACAGGAGAGGGCCCTTCAAGGAGAAGCGAGTGGTGAATGTTGCTAAAAGCCGGACAGTGGTGAAGGACTGACAGATGTCCCTTAGCAAGAGTCGTCATGGGGGACCGTGCATGCAGAAGGAGGACGGCTTCGAGGGACCAAGGAGCATGGGAGGCAGCAGTCAGAAGGCAACAGTGAATACCTCCTTCTGGAAGATTGGCTCTGAAGAGGACCAGAGAACCAAGGCAGCAGGCGTCTGGGGAGAGGTGGGATGGGGCTGATGTTAGGGTTCTGTGTGCTGCCACCTGAGATGCTGGCAGGAACTAGCTCCTGGAGAAGGGACAGCAGGGGATGATCTGTGAGAAAATGGGAGCCCTGGGATGCAGCCCACACCGGCAAGCCCGCAGCAGAGGACTCCCCTTTGTGGGGCATCCCGTTCCTCCCTATGGTTCCCGCCGCCTTTCTTCTCCTCTTCCTTTGCCCTTTTAAAGTGCTGTTTATTCTTCCCTGCCCAGGTGAAGTCAGCACCCCTTTTTTCATCTTAACCAAACCAAGCCCCAGTGCTCCCCGCCCCTCAAAACCTCACAGCTCACACCACATAATGACCCGTGTCCTCTAGACGTGCCACCAGCCTGTCAATCAAGGTGACACCTCCTTTCTTTTCTCCCTCACCCCCAGGCCTGGCCTGACATGAGACAGAAACGGGCTTTCACTACAAAGACAGCTTTATCAGGAGTCAGGGTGAGGACAAAGCCATCACAGCAGCCCTGCGCCCACAGGACTCCAACCCGTGAGTGGCACTCGGGGACAGACGGATGTCCTGCTAACGAGGTTCACATTTCTCACGGGGACGGCACGGCTGAGCTACTGGCAACTGGCAGGACGGTGGACGTAGATGAGCCCAGAGGTTGCTTGCATCCTCAGTCCTCTTCTCATCAGACGCATCCAACAGAGAGGAGATAATCTCAGAAGCAATTAGAAGGTGCGAAGAACTGATGAGATGCGAATGACACGAAGTGGGCATGCCCACCCTGAGCGGCATTAATCAGTTGCTCAGTAAAAATAGCAGGGAAGAAGATTGGCAGGTGGGAGAGAGACTGCCAGCCTCGGGCAGCCCAGGGCCCTGGGGGCGGGGCAGGGGGCGCTCGCCCAGGCAACCCAGGCAATGGGGATTGTAGGCATTTCACACCTTCAAATGACTTGTTTATCACATCTGTCTGCAGCATTCTAGAGGAGGGTTAGGGTATTGAGCTCATTTTTAATGTTAATATATGTAAAGTGCTTAGAACAGTGCCTGAAATATACTAAGCCTAAGTGCTAAATATCATAAAACAATAGCAACTGTGATTATTGCTACCTTGACAAGCAGGAGCTAAGTGCAGACAAGGGGCTTTGAGTTCGCCCAGAGTTATCTACTAATAAGTCATTTAAAAATTCTGAATTTTGTTTCTTCATTGGAAAAATGAAGATATTCCTGCCTAATGTGCAGGGTCGTTGGGGGGATGATAGAGATACAATTGAAGAGTTGAGCCCAGACCAGCAGGCCAGCAGAGGGCAGCGGTCTCCCCAGCGCAAGGACAACAACTGTACTGCAGGCATCTTCTCTGTAAGTCACTGTGATGGTGAATTTTTGTGACAATTAAATTGGGGCAAGGTGTCCAGATATTTGTCCAATCATTAGTCTGGATGTTTCTGTGAAGGTATTTTGAATGAGATTAATATTTGAGTCAGTGGACTTGGGGTAAAGCAGATTGCTCTCTGTAGTCTGGGTGGGCCTCACCCAATCAGTTGAAGGCCTGGCTGGAACTAAAGATTGCCCTCCCTTGGGCATGAAAGAATTCTGCAGCAAACAGTCTTCAGACTTGAACTTCAACACTGGCTCCCCCCCTTTCTCCAGCCTGCTGACCTATTCTGCAGATTGTGGACTTGCCAGCCATGTCATTCCATGATCCAATTATTTTTATATATGTATTACATATCCTCTTGGTTCTGTTTCTCCAGAGAACTCTCACTAATCCAGACACAAGACTCCCTCTGATTGTCAGAACGATGCAAATGAGTCAACATATCCACCCAATTCTGAAAAGCCAGCTGACACATCTGGCCTGATGGGAAGGAGAAGGAAATGAGATGACCACATGTCTACAATCAGCAGTAGCTTATCTGTGTGTTGGGGCTTCTACTCTGATCATCACTGAGCCCACAGGGATCATCACACTGCCATAGCTTTAAGCACTCAGACTCCAGGAGGGGAAGGTCTGGAGAGACACCCGGGAGGTCTAAGCCTCCAGAGAATGTGGTTTTCCCGAAAGGACACAGAGTCCTTGTTATTTACCAGACATTGTGCTAGGGTTTGGAAATAATTACAACAATAATGAATTGAACTGAATCTAAACTATAACCTACAGTAAGGCACACCATATGTTATGTACCGAGAAGACAGAAAAACAATCTTCAGATTTCAGAGATGTCTCTCAGAAAGGGTAAAAGGGGATAATGGTGGTAGTAATATTTCTGGAACTTACGCTGGGGAGGTACTGTTCTGAGCACTCTTTGTGTATCCATCCATTTAAAACAGCATGTCAGTGAGATAAAGTCTGTCATCATCCCATTTTACGAATGAGGACACTGGGACTCAGAGAGGTCAAGTTCACTACCCCGTGCACACAGCCCCTAAGTGGCAGAGCTGGGATCTGAGCCAGGCGCACGGACTCCAGAGTCTGCTCTCAACAGCTCTGTAAGAGCTCACATGCGGAGACTGCTCATTCCAGATCTGTCTCCTCTCCAGGGTCCTGCTCAGCAGCCCACAGCCCATCCCAGAAAGTCCCATGACCGTCAATCCATGGCTGTAAATGACCACTTGTCAATGGACCATGAGCTTGCTTGAGAAGTTCGAATAAAAAGTGTCTGGAGCAGTTCATGACTCCGTCATGAAGTCACTTTGTCAGGTGGCACATTTGGGGAGAAGCCAGACCTCAAAGAGCCCTATGTTGTTATCTGGATTTATTGAGAGGACATTACTTCATGCGCCCACAGCCCCCGCGCATGAATCCCTCAGGAAGCAATTATCACACACCAGCCAGGCCCAGGGCAGCTGCTAAGAACCAAAGATCCAGACGGAATGAAAGACAGCGCCTAGTCCCCCGCAGCCTCTGTGAGCACGGGGACAAAAAACCAAGCCCCTAAAACCCTGGCGAAAGTGGAGGCAGAAATAAGGAAGTGGTCTGCAGGGTAATTTCTGAGCTGGCTTATTGTTCTCTGCCAGCTTTCCCCCTAGGTGTTCGTGGTTTCCTGGGGGCCGGCACCTCAGCAGAGAGATGACGCGGCCACTCCGGTTCCCATGGAAACGGAACTGGGACAGGAGGAACAAAAGGCTCTTCGAGGTCATCAGAGCAAAGGAGGGTGGAGGCAGAGAAGGCGAATAATGGGGCTCTTCCTCCCCGTCTCATGGCCACAAGCTGTGGCCTCCATCAGCCCGACCAGCTCAGCCCCTTGGCGAGTTCTGGGGAGAGGAGC
>PITA01028939.1:0-18609 GCA_004023965.1 Spilogale gracilis | reverse complement strand
AAATAAATAAATAAATAAATAAATAAATAAATAAACTTTTGATCTTGATGAAGTCCCAATAGTTCATTTTCCCCCTTGCTTCCCTTGCCTATGACGATGTTTCTAGGAAGAAGTTGCTGTGGCTGAGTTCCAAGAGGCTGCTACCTATATTCTCCTCAAGTATTTTGATGGATTCCTGACTCACATTGAGGTCTTTCATCCATTTTTGGGTCTATTTTTGTGTGTGATATAAGGAAACGGTCCAGTTTCATTCTTCTGCATGTGGCTGCAGAAGAGGCAACCCACAGAATGGGAGAAGATATTTTCCCAACACCATTTGTTGAAGAGACTTTCTTTATTCAATTGGACATTCTTTCCTGCTTTGTTGAAGATGAGTTGACCATAGATATAAGGGTCCATTTTTGGGCTCTCTGTTATGTTCCATTGATCTATGTGTCTGTTTTTGTGCCAGCACCATACGGTTTTGATGACTACAGCTCGTAATAGAGCTTGAAGTCTGGAATTGTAAAGCTGCCAGCTTTGGTTTTCTTTGTCAACATGTCTCTGTATATTTGGGGGTCTTTTCTGGTTCTACATAAATGTAAGAATTATTCTTTCCATTTCTTTGAAAAAGTTGATGGCATTTTGATAAGGATTACATTCAATGTGCACATTGCTCTAGGTAGTATAACATTTTCACAACATTTGTTCTTCCAATCCATGAGCATGGAATGTTTTTCCATTTCTTTGTGTCTTTGTCAATTCCTTTCATGAGTATTCTATAGTTTCCTGAGTACAGATTCTTTGCCTCTTTGGTCAGATTTATTCCTAGGTATCTTAGGGTTTGGGGTGAAGTTGTAAATGGGATTGACTCTTTAATTTCTTTCTTCTGTGTTGTGGGTATATAGAAATGCAACTAATTTCTGTGATACTGATCCTGAGGCTTTACTGAATTCCTGTATGAGTTGTAGCAGTTTGGGAGTGGAAACTTTTTCGGTTTTCCACATAAAGTATCATATGATCTACAAAGAGTGAGAATTTGACTTCTTTGGGTGTCTTTTATTTCTTTTTGTTATCTGATTGCTGAGGCTAGAACTCTTAGTACTATGTTGAATAGCAGTGGCGATAGTAGACAGCCCTGCCATGTTCCTGACTTTAGGGGAAAAGCTCTGTGCTTCCCCATTGAGAATGAAATTCGCTGTGGGTTTTTCATAGATGGCTTTTATAATAGTGAGGTATGTACCCTCTATCCCTACACTGTGAAGAGTTTTGATCAAGAAAGGATGCTGTTCTTTGTCAAATGCTTTTTTAGCATGTATTGAGAGGATCATACCATTCTTGTTCTTTCTTCTATTAATGTATTGTATCACATTGATTGAATTGTGGATGTTGAACCAATCTTGCAGCCCAGGAATAAATCCTACATGGCCATGGTGAATAATCCTTAAATGTACTGTTGGATCATATTGGCTAGTATTTTAGTGAGAATTTTTGTATTCATGTTCATCAGGATATAGGTCTGTAATTCTCCTTTTTGATTAGGTTTTTAGTTTGGGGATCAAGGTAATGCTGGCCTCATAAAATGAGTTTGGAAGTTTTCCTTCCATTTCTATTTTTTCAAACAGTTTACGGACAATAGGTATTAATTCTTCTTTAGATGTTTGGTAGAATTCCCCTGGGAAGAGGTCTGGTCCTGGGCTCTTGTTTGTTGGGAGGTTTTTGATGACCGCTCAATCTCCTTACTGTTTGTGGGTCCGTTGATGTTTTCTATTTCTTTCTGGTTCAGTTTTGGTGGTTTATACATCTCTAGTAATGCATCTATTTCTTCCAGATTGTTTAATTTGCTGGCATCTAGTTGCTCATAATATGTTCTTATAATTGTTTGTATTTCTTTGGTGTTGGTTGTGATCTCCTCTTTCATTCATGATTTTATTAATTTGGGTCCTTTCTCTTTTCTTTTTAATAAGCCTGGCCATGGGTTTATCAATCTTGTTAAGTCTTTCAAAGAACCAGCTCCTACTTTCATTGATTTATTCTACTATTCTTTTGGTTTCTATTTCATTGATTTCTGCTCTGATCTTTATTATTTCTCTTCTCCTGTTGGGTTTAGGCTTTCTTTGCTATTCCTTCTCCTGCTCCTTTAGGTGTAGGGTTAGATTGTGTATTTGAGACCTTCCTTATTTCTTGAGAAAGGCTTATATTGTTATATACTTACCTCTCAGGACCACCTTTGCTGCATCCCAAACTGTTTTGAACAGTTGTGTTTTCATTTTCATTTGTTTCCATGAATTTTTTAATTCTTCTTTAAAATTCTGGTGTTGACATATTCATTCTTTAGGAGGATACTCTTGAGCCTCCGTGTATTTGAGTTCTTTCCAACTTTCTTCTTGTGGTTGAGTTTCAAAGCACTGTGGTCTGAAAATATGTAGGAAATGATCCCTATCTTTTGGTACCAGTTGAGACCTGATTTGTGACCCAGGATGTGATCTATTCTGGAGAATGTTCCATGTGCACTAGAGAAGAATGTGTACTCTGTTGCTTTGAAATGGAATGTTCTGAATATATCCGTGATGTCCATTTGGTCTGGTGTGTCATTTAAAGCCTTTATTTCCTTGTTGATCTTTTTGTTAAAGTCCCCTACTATTATTGTATTATTGTCAATGTGTATCTTTGGTTTTGTTATTAATGGGTTTATATAATCGGCTGCTCCCACAGCCAATTAAATATCTAGGGGTATAGATATTTAAAATTGTTAGATCTTCTTGTCAGACAGATCTTTAAGTATGATATAGTGTCCTTCCTTGTGTCTTATCATAGTCTTTGGCTTAAAATCTAATTTATCTGTCTTAAGGATTGCTACTCCAACTTTCTTTTGATGTCTATTAGTATGGTAAATTGTTTTCCACCCCCTAACTTTAAATCTGGAGGAGTCTTCAGGTCTAAAATGAGTCTCTTACAGACAGCATATTGATGGGTCTTTTGTTTGTTTGCTTGTTTGTTTTGTTTTTTGTTTTTTGTTTTTTAATCTATTCTGACCTATGCCTTTTGATTGGGGCATTTAACCCATTTACATTCAGGCTAATATTGAAAGATATTAATTTAGTGCCATTGTATTGCCTGTAAGGAGACTGTTACTATATATTTTTTCTGTTCCTTTCTGGTCTGTTACTTTTAGGCTCTCTCTTTGCTTAGAGGACCCCTTTCAATATTTTCTATAGGGCTTGATTGGTGTTTACAAATTCCTTTAGTTTTTGTTTGTCCTGGAAGTTTTTATCTGTCCTTCTATTTTCTTTTTTTTTTTAAGATTTTATTTATTTATTTGACAGAGAACAAGATCACAAGTAGGCAGAGAGGCAGGCAGAGAACGCAGAGGAAACAGGCTCCATGCTGAGCAGAAAGCCCGATGCGGGCCTCCATCCCAGGACCCTGAAATCATAACCTGAGCCAAAGGCAGAGGCTTTAACCCACTAAGCCACCCAGGTGCCCATGTCCTTCTATTTTCAATGATAGCCTAGCTGGATATAGTATTCTTGGCTAAATATTTTTCTCATTTAGTGCTATGAATATACCATGCCAGTCTGTTCTGGCCTGCCAGGTCTCTGTGGATAGGTCTGGTGCAAATCTAATATTTATACCATTGTATGTTACAGACCTCTTATCCAGAGCTGCTTTCAGGATTTCTGTCACTGAGACTTTTAAGTTTTACTATTAGATGGGAGGGTGTTAACCTATTTTTATTGATTTTGGGGAGATTCTCTGTGCCTCCTGGATTTTGAGGCCTGTATACTTCCCCAAATTAGGGAAATTCTCACCTATAATTTGCTCCAATATACCTTCTTCCCCTACCTCTCTTTCTTCTTCTTCTGGGATCCCAATTTATCTAATATTGTTTAGTCTTATGGGATCACTTATCTCTCAAATTCTCCCCTCATGATCTAGTAGATCTCAGCTTCTTTGTTCTCCATCATTTGGTCTTCTGTATCACTAATTCTCTCTTCTGCCTCATTTATCCTAACAGTAAGATCCTCCATTTTTGGTTGCACTCATTAATAGCTTTTTTAATTTCAACTTTGTTAGATTTTGGTTCTTTTCTTTATCCAGAAAGGGATTTTCTAGTATCTTCTCTGTTTTTTTCAACCCCAGCTAGCATCTTTATAATCATCATTCTAAACTCTAGTTCCAACATCTTACTAATGTCTGTATTAACTAGGTCCCTAGAAGACAGTATTGCTTCTTCTTTTTTTGAGGTGAGTTTTTCCACCTTGTCATTTTTCCCAGAGAAGAACAATGAATGAGAGAACAAAATGCTAACAACAACCTCAGAAAAATATACACTAAATAAAATCAGAACCTGAAACTGGGGCAAGAAGAAAGGAAAAAGAAAAAATATATATGATTAGGCCAGTGAATAGAACAGAGCCACACACATGATTTGGGGTATATTTTGGTCTGTTAGAAGAATGCCTCCCAAAATTTTTAAAAAAGGAAAAAAAATATATATATACAAATATATATATATATATATATACACACATATATATAGTTTAGAATAACGATGATAAATCTATATATATATGGGTAGATATGAAGAAGAGATGGAATATGACTGTAAAGATGAAAATTTAAAAAGATTTTTTTAAATGTATTGGTAAGAATTTGGTTAAAATAGCAAAGAGGAAAAATTCAAAAAAATAGAAAAAAAGAAAATAATGAAAAATTTTAAAGTTTAACTTTGACAGACTAAAGAATTACGGAGAAAAAGCCATGAATTCTATGTGCTGTATTCCCCTCACGCGGGAGTTTTGTAGTTCTCACTGATAAATAAACTTCATCTTGGCTGGATGTTCTTGCTGATTTTCTGGGGGAGGGTCCTGTTGCAGTGATTCTCAAATGTCTTTGCCTGAGGCAGAATTACATAGCCCTTGCCAGGGGCCAGGCTAAGTAATATGCTTGGGTTTGCTCTCCATACCTTTTGTTCCCTGAATGCTTTCCATACAACTTTGGAGGACAAGAAGGAAAATGTCGGCCTCCCAATATCCAGCCTCAGAGCTCAGAGCTTTGCCCCCTCTTTCAATAAGCCCTCAGAGAAAAGCAGTCAATCACTCCTGTCTCCCTCATCTCTGGCCACACTCCGTGCCCACCCAGCATGTGACTGAGTGTTTCTATCTCTGGCGCTCAGCCCCATTTGGAGTCTCTAAGCCCCAGATTCCCGCAGTGTGCTTCCACACAGCTTCTCCCAGTGGAGGAAGGGGGGTTCTCCCTGGATCTGCCACCTGTGGGGTCCTTGCTCAAAGAGGAGTGGCCCGACTGTGCCTTCAATCATGGTTTATGGCAACCCTGAGCTGAGAGCCCTTTCCTCGGCTCTGTGTTTGTAGCCAGCTTCCCCGCTCCAATAACTAGGAGCTCTGCCATATTCAGGCACCCCTGGTCTTTCTATGATCCCAAGGGTCCTGAAACCACATTGTTCCAGTGAGGGTTCCATTCCCTCACCCCCTCTTAGCCACTGGAGTGATGTGCCTCAGTGGAGCATACTTCTAAAAGTTCTGATTTTGTGCTCCACTGTTCTATCACTTGCCAGGAGCTGGCTGATGGAAGCTTTCTCTCCCCCCTGGTCTATCTTCCCATATATTGTCTCAGATTCACTTCTCCACACGTCCTACCTTCCAGAAAGTGGTCACTTTTCTGTTTATAGAATTGATGCTATTCTTTTCGTCTATCTCCTGTTGAGTGTGTAGGTGTTCAGAATGGTTTGATAACTATCTAACTGAATTCCTGGGACCAGATGAAATTTAGGTCTCCTATATTCTGCTATCTTGTTGTTCCACTCCAGTTTTGTTTTTCTTTTTCAAAGGTTCATTTGCTATTCAGGAATTGTTTATTCTAGTTCTGTGAAAAATGTTCTTCATATTTTGATAGGATGGCATTAAGTATGTAAGTTATTTTGGATAGCATAGATATTTTAATAATATTTGTTCTTCCAGTCCATGAACATAGAATGTCTTTCCCTTTCTTTGTATCTTCTTCAATTTCTTCCATCAATGTTTTATAGTTTTCAAAATACAAGTCTTTCACCTCTTTAAGTTTATTCCTAGGGATTTTTTTCTGGTGCAATTATAAATGGGATTGTTTTCTTAATTTCTCTTTCTTCTGCTTCATTATTAGTGTATAGAAATGCAATTGATTTCTGCACATTGATTTTGCATCCTGTGACTTTACTGAATTCATATATCAGTTCTAGGAGTTAGTAGATGGAATCTTTAGGGCTTTCTATATATAGTATCATGTCATCTGCAGATAATGAGTTTTGATTTCTTCCTTCTGATTTGGATGCATTTTATTTCTTTTTGTTTTCTTATTGCTGTAGCTGGGAATTCCAATACTACGTTAGATAAAAGTGGTGATGGTAGATATCATTATATTGTTCCTAATCTTAAAAGAAAAGCTCTCAGTTTTTCCCCATTGAGTATGATGTTAGCTGTGAGTTTTTCATATATGGCATTTATTATATTGAGGAATGTTCCCTCTAAGCCTACTTTGCTGAGGGTTTTATCAGGAATGAATGTTGTACATTGTCAAATACTTTTTCTGCATCTATTGAAATGACCGCATGGTTTTTATCCTTTCTCTTATTGATGTGATGTATCATGTTGATTGATCTGTGAATACTGAACTACCCTTGCATCCTAAGAATAAATCCCACGTGATCATGGTGAACAATGTTTAAATATATTGTTGGATTCTGTTTGTCAATGCATATCTATTTTAGAGAAGGAGAGGGCTGGAGGCAGAGGGAAAGGGAGAGAGAGAATCTTATGCAGACTCCACACCCAGCATGGGAAAGGTGCAGGGCTCAATCTCAGAACCCTTAGATCATGACATAAACCAAATTCAAGAGTCAGACAGTTAACTGACTGAGCCACCCAGGTACCCCTTTTTGTCAACATTTTTTTGAGGATTTTTGCATCCATATTCATCAGATATATTGGTTCTCTTTTTTGGTGGTATCTTTATCTGATTTGTTATCAGTGTAATGCTGGACTCATAGAATGAATTTGGAAGTCTTCTTTCCTCTTCTATTTTTTGTAAAAGTTTGGGAAGAGTGAGTGTTAGCTTTTCTTTAAATGTTTAGTAAAATTATTGTTCAATATAGTACTGGAAGTCCTGCCTCAGCAATCAAATAAAAATAAATAAAAGGTATCCAAATTGGCAAGGAAGAAATCAAACTTACATTCTTCACAGATAACCTGATACTCTATGTAGAAAACCTGAAGGACTCCACCAAAAAATTGTGGGAACTAATACAGGAATTCAGCAAAGTCATAGGATATAAAATCAACATACAGAAATCTATTGCATTTCTATACACCAATAATGAAGCAGCAAAAAGAGAAATCAAGGAAATCAGTCCCATTTATAATGGCAACGAAAACCATATGATACCTAGGAAAAAAACCCAACCAGACAGGTAAAAGATCTGTACTCTGAAAACTGTAGAACACTTATGAAACATATTTAAGAAGACACAAAGAAATGGAAAAACATTCCATGCCCATGGATTGGAAGAACAAATATTGTTAAAATATTTGGGGTCTATACTCCCCAAATCAAGCTACACATTCAATGCAATCCCTTCAAAGTAACGCCAGCATTTTTCACAGACCTAGAAAAAACAATTCTAAAGTTCATATGGAACCAGAAAAGAATAGCCAAAGTAATGTTGAAAAAGAAAAGCAGGGTGCCTGGGTGCTCAGTCAGTTGAGCGCCCAACTCTTGGCTTCAGCTCAGATCATGATCTAAGGATTATGAGATCCACTTCTGGCTCCCCACTCAGAAGGGAGTCTGCTTGACATTCTTTCCCTCTGCCCTCTCTCTCTCCATTCTCTTCCTCTTTCTCAAATAAGTAAATCTAAGAAGAAGAAGGAGGAGGGGGAGGGGAGAAAAGAAAGAAAGAAAGAAAGAAAGAAAGAAAGAAAGAAAGAAAGAGAGAGAGAGAGAAAGAGGGGAAGGAAGGAAGGAAGGAAGGAAGGAAGGAAGGAAGGAAGGAAGGCAGGCAAGAGGCATCACAATTCCAGACTTCAAGTTTTATTACAAAGCTATAATCATCAAGACAGTATGGTACTGGCACAAAAACGAACACATAGATCAGTGGAACAGAATGGAGAACCCAGAAATAGACCCCCAACTATATGGTCAACTAATATTCAACAAAGCAGAAGAGACTATCCAATGGAAAAAAAAGACAATCTCTTCAACAAAAAGTGTTAGGAAAACTTGATAGCAACATGAAAAATAATGAATGGACCACTCTCTTACTTACCCCATACACAAAAATAAATTAAAAATGGATAAAAGACCTAAATGTAAGATAGGAAACTATCAAAATTCTTTGAGGAAAACACAGACAGTTATCTCTTTGACCTTAGCTGTAGCAACTACTTACTAGACATGTTGCCAGAGGTAAGAGAAACAAAAGCAAAAATGAATTATTGGGACTTCATCAAAATAAAAAGCTTCTGCTCAATGATGGAAACAGCCAACAAAACTAAAAGGCATCCTATAGCATGGGAGAAGATACCTGCAAATTAAATATCTGATAAAGGGTTAGTATCCAAAATCTATAAAGAACTTACAAAACTCAACACCCAAAAAACAAATAATCCAGTCAAGAAATGGGCAGAGGACATGAATAGACATTTTTCCAAAGACATCCAGATGGCTAACAGACACATGAAAAAGATGCTCAAGATCACTCATCATCAAGGAAATACATATTAAAACCATGATGAGATAACACCTCACATCTGTCATAATGGCTCAAATTAAGAACACAGCAAACAACAGATGTTGGCGAGACTATGGAAAAAGGGGAACCCTCACGCACTGTGGGTGGGAATGCAAACTGGTGTAGCCACGCTGGAAAACAGTATGGAGGTTCCCCAAGAAGTTAAAAATAGAACTACCCTACAACCCAGCAAATGCACTACTAGGTATTTACCCAAACGATACAAAACTACAGATTCAAAGGGGCACATGCACCCCAATGTTTATAGCAGCATTATCAACAATAGCCAAACTATGGAAGGAGCCTTGATGTCCACTGACAGATGAATGGATAAAGAACATGTGGTATATATGCAGAGTGGAATATTACTCAGCCATCAAAAAGAATGAAATCTTGCCTTTTGCAGCAATGCGGATGGAGCTAGAGTATATTATGTTAAGCAAAATAATTCAGTCAGAGAAAAACAAATACCATATGATTTCACTCATATATGGAATGTAAGAAATAAAACAGATGGACACAGGAGAAGGGAAGGTAAAATAAAAACACAGAGAGGGGCAAACCATAAAACACTCTTAACTATAGAGAACAAACTGAGGGTTACTGGAGGGGAGGTAGGTACAGAGATGGACTAAATGGGTGATGGGTATTAAGGATAGTACATGCTGTGATGAGCACTGGTGTTATATGTAAGAGATGAGCCACTAAATTCTGCTTCTAAAACCAATAATAAATAAGTAAATAAACAAATATTTGGTAGAATTCACCTGTGGAGCCACTTTTGTTTGTTGGGAATTTTTTTATTACTAATTCAATTTTGTAGCTGGTAATTGGTCCGTCAAGTTTTCTATTTCTTTCTGCTTCAGTTCTGGTAAGTTTTATGTTTCTAGGAATTCATATATTTCTTCTAGGTTATCCATTTTTTTGGCATGTAATTTTTCATAATATTATAATCCTTTTGTATTTCTGTGCTGTCAGTTGTTACTTCTTCTCTTTCATTTGTGATTTTGCTAATTTGAGGCCTTTCTCTCTATTATAGGTCTAGTTAGAGATCTGTCAGTTTTGTTCATCTTTTTGAAGAACCAACTCCTGGTTCATTGATATGTTCTACTGGGTTTTTTTTAGTTTCTATAATCATTTACTTTTGCTCTAATCTTTATTATTTCCTTTCTTCTGCTGATTTTGGGGTTTTGTTTGTTCCTCTTTTTCCAACTCCTTTAGGTGTAACATTAGATTATTTGAAATTTTTCTTACTTCTAGAGGTAGGCCTGTGTTGCTATAAACTCCACTCTTAGAACCACTTTATCTGCATCCTAAATAAATTTTGGACCATTGCATTTCAGTTTTCATTTTTCTCCATGTAATTTTTCATTTCTTCTTTGATTTCTTGGGTGACCTATTCATTGTTTAGTAGACTTATTTAACTTCCATGTATTTGTGCTCTTTCCAGACTTTTTTCTTGTGGTTGATTTCTAGTTTCATAGAATTGTAGTCAGAAAAGATGTATGGTGTGACTTTGATCTTTTTGTATTTGTTGAGATTTGGTTTTGGCCTAATATGTCATATATTCTGAAGAATGTTCTGTGCGCACTTGAAAATAATGCATGTTCTGCTACTTTAGGATGGAATGCCTTGAATACAAGTGTTAAAAAAACCATCTGGTCTAGTGTGTCATTCAAAGTTGCTGTTTCCTTCTAGGTTTTGTTTGGATTATCTGTCCACTAACACAGTGGAATGTTAAAGTCCCCTATTGTTATTAAATTGCTATTGATTAGTTCCTTTATTTTTTTTATTACTTGTTTTATGTATTTGGACTACCATGTTGGGTGCATATGTATTTATAATTGTTATACTTTCTTACTGGATTGACCTTTTTATTATTATATAGTATCCTTCTTCATTTCTTATTACAGTCTTTGTTTTAAAGTCTACTCCATCTGCTATAAGTATTGCTACCCCAGCTTTCTTTTGACATGATAAATTTTCTTCATCCCCTCACTTTTAATCTGCAGTAATCTTTAGGTCTGAAATTAATTTCTTGTAAGCAGCATATAGACGATTTTTTAATCTATTCCATCACATTATGCCTTTAATTGGAGCATTTAGTCCATTTACATTAGAAGCAATTATTGATAAATGTATTTATTGCCATTTTGTTCCTTGTTTTGTAGTTGTTTTTATAGTTCTCTAATTGTTTCTTCTCTTGCTCTCTTCTCTTACGTTTGCTAGATTTCTTTAGTGATATACTTGGATTCCTTTCTCTTTTTTTGCCTATCACTGATTTTTATTTGTGGTTACCATTAGGTTTGTATATGACATCTTCTGCTATTGCAGTCTATATTAACTTGACGGTCACTTAAATTTGAGTACATTCTTTATTCTTTATCCCTACATTTTTGGTATACAATATCATACTTTACATCTTTTTATTTTGTGAATCATTTGACTGATTTTTACAGATACACTTATTTTTACTGCTTTTGTGTATCCTAATTTTCTTACTCTTATTTATGGTCTTTCCTTTCTACTCTTTAGTATTTCTTATAGGGTTGTTTAGTAGTCATGAACTCTAAGCTTTTGTTTGTCTAGGAAATGATCTCTCCTTTTATTCTGAGTGATAGCCTTGCTGGACAAATATTCTTGGTTTTAGACCTTTTCCTTTCAGCACTTTGAATATATCATTCCACTCCCTTCTCTTCTGCTAAGAAGTTTCTGCTAAGAAATCTGCTGACAGTCTTATGGGGTTTCCCTTGTATGTAATTGTCTTCTTTTCTCTTGCTGCTTTAAATTCTCTCTTTATCACTACTTTTTGCCATTTTAGTTACTATGTGTCTTGGTATGGACCACTTTGGGTTGATTTTGTTGGAGGCCTCTTGTATTTGGATATCTATTTCCCTCCTCAGATCAGGAGGTTTTCAGGTATTATTATTTCAAATAAATTTTGTGGCACAATTTCTCTCTCTCCTTTTAGGATGCCTATAATACAAATGTTATTACATTTGATGGAGTCACTGAGTTCCCTAACTGTATTATCATTTTGCATAATTTTTTCTCTAACCTGCTCAGCTTGATTATTTTCCATTAGTTGGTCCTCCAAGTTTCTAAGTAATTCTTCTGCTTCCTCTAGCCTGCTGTTTATGCCATCTAGTGTATTTTTAATTTCATTTATTGTGTTCTTCATCTCTGGTTGGTTCTTTTTATGTTTTATATGTCTTTGTTAAGGGTATAACTGAGGTTCTCCACCTTTTTCTCAAATCCAGTGAGTATCTTTATAGCATTACTTTAAATTCTCACTCAGACATCTTACTTACATCCATTCCACTTAGGTCTTTTGCTGTGATTTTATCCTGTGGTTTCATTTGGAATATATTTCTCTATCTCCTCATTTTGTCTCTCTGTATCTGTTACAGTGTTAGGTGTATCATCTCTGTCTCTTGCTCTTGAAAGTAATGGCCTTATGAAGATGTCCTATAATGCCATGCAATGCAGTGTCCCCTGTTCACCAGAACTTGATGCTTCAGAGGTGTCTCTGATGTGTGTGGTGTGTGCCCAGCTGTTGTTTCTTGGCCACTTTTTCCTTCAGTTCAGTCATTTGCAGAGAGGTTTTCTTTGCCTCTTGTGGACAGTGTTTGCCAGAGTGGGGCATGAATTTTTAGCAAGGTGAGCTCTGGTATGCTTGCAAAATGAGACCTGCCACCACCACTACCACTGGGACCAAGGCCACATAAAATGCACGTATCAGGAGATGCAGTGTTGGCAAGGTTTTCACTGGTCTTCTGGGGAAAGGCATCTGCAGTGCCCAGACTGAGGCAAAAATGACCAGAAGGGGTGGATCTGCAGAAGTGTAGGGTGTGGGGCTCGGTATAAGCAAGTTACATAGTGAATGTCAGTGCCCCACTGGTTACACTGTGGAACAGAGGAGGGATATGGCACTTGCCAGTTCCTTTGTTCCTAGAGAATTTCCTCCAGGACATGCTCTGAGATGTGTAAATAATTATCCCTCCCATGTGCCCTAGGTGTTTTCGAACTGCTGCTTCTATACTGTATCTCCAAGAGGTGTTTATTGTTCTGTTTCGTTAAGGTTAAGGACTCAACTTCTTGTCACCCTCAGGGATTTCCCAGGCTGAGCACACTGATTTTTAAGATTCCAGGCTTTAAAAAGTACTACTGGTTGTAAGAACTCATGAAACTCAGCTCCTCCAGTTTTCAAGCCAAATGCTAGGAGATTCATCTCTGTGCAGGATCCCATGTGATAGTATGTTTCACATCTTTCCTATGCCCAAGCTCCCTCCCTGCAGCAGATGGCCACATCTCTATCCTTATTACCTTTTTCGATGTGGTATCTTCTCTATTTTAGTTGTGGAGCTTGTTTTGCTAGTCTTTGGGTCATTATTTACATGAATTTAAGTATTATCTAGTTATTTACACTAATGTGAATAGAATATAGCTGCATCCATGGGAACAGGTGAGCTTAGGGTCCTCTTACTCCACTATCTTGGCCCCCCTCAACTCTGTATACTCTTGGCATAAAGACCAAACATCTCTCTAATTTGGCTCCTGTCTATCTCTCCTCTCTCATCTATTTTTCTCAAGTTCCCTACTACTCAGTATTATAGCATAATGAATTTCATTTAGTTATTCAAACTCTCCATGATCTGTTCTGCCTCCAGACATACAACATGCTGTTCTCTCTGCCTGAAATATTCTTCTAACACTGACCACTCCATTTACTTCTTCACTCTTAATAACCCTTCAGAATCACAACCCTTTTAGAATCATAATCATGAGTTACCTTTTTTATTGTTTACTATAGCACTACGCTAAGCACTTTATATCTACTCATTTATTTTCATAGAAAACCAATGAGATGAGTACTATTATTTTCCCTATTTTAAATATTAGAAAACTGAAGGTATTAAAGATTAATAAATTTCCCTAAGGTAACAGAGCTAGTAGATGTTGCACCTACAGCTAGATTATAGCACTCCAAAGGTAGTACAACAGCAAACTGACTATACACTATACTACTTTTATGTTACTGATCCTCTCCCCTCGACTTTGATTAAAGTGTCTCATTTACAGGCACCAATACCTATTTGTACTTCTCCTGCCATAACTCTTTTTAAAAATATTTTCTTTATTTATTTCACAGAGAAAAACACAGCTAGAAAAGGAACACAAGCAGGGGGAGTGAGGGGGAGAAGCAGGCTTCCCACCAAACAGGGAGCCCAATGTGAGGCTTGAACCCAGGACTCCGAGATCATGACCTGGGCCAAAGGCAGACACTTAACGACTGAGCCACCCAGGTACTCCATCTCCTGCCATAACTCTTAACACATTATTATAGTTGTTTGTTTTCTTATCAGAAATCATTTCTAGAATATGAGATTCTTCATGTTAAAAACTATCTGTCTTGTTTCTTTTTGTATCTGCCTTGCCTGATACATTGAAAGTGTTCAATACATATTTCTTAATGAAATTTAAAAAAATATTTTTCCCAGGATCAAGAAATGGGAGAGTGTAAGAGGTCAGTATCGTAAAAAAAAAACAAAAAAAAAAAAACAAAAAAAAACCACCTCTTCCTTCAGCCAAGTCATCAGAAATAATAACTACAAATAGCTTTAAAATCTAGTATTAAGTAACTCACCACTATTAGAAAAGTAGTCCCACCAGAACAAAAGTCCCACCAGAGACATCTCCTCTTCTTACCTGAGAGAGGTGAAAAAAGAAAGAAAAAAAGATTCTATGTTGTGATATTTTAACAGACAAATCTCATATTTTAAAATTTTATAATAGTTGCTTTTTAATAAGACATCTTTGGATGCATTATTTGAGTACAAAATATTAGAGTGGGAACCATTTAATTAGATTGCTTAGTCACACAGAAACATTAAAAAAAAATTCTCTGAAGCTAACCCAGTTTAGATTTACAGATCACCTAATGGGATGGGAGCACCATGCAGGAGTTCTGACCTTGTTTGTCTCCTATTTTACTCCTTGTAGTAAATCACCTGCATCAATTTCAACAAGTTATCAGAACAGTAGCACACTCACCCAATCTTTCTTAGTAAATTATGGCTTCTCTGCCATATTCAGCAAGGAGTTAAATGTTACAAGCTCTTTGCAGATTAAGATACTACAGATACATTGAGTCCCTTCACTAAGAAGATGGCATTTACTGATTTTCATCAATAGATCTAAATCTCTGAGCGCTAAAATTACACAATGTTTTCTTAAACATGATAACAAAAGCACAGGCCATAGAAGACCATTAAAATTGAACATCTGTATGTCAAAGGATAACCGTACAGAAAGTAAAAAGACAACACACATCATGGGAGAATATATTTGTAAATCCTATATTCCAATGGAATTTATACCTAAAATATACAGAGAATTCTTACAACTTAATAATAAATAAACAAGTAACCCAATTTAAAATGGGCCAAGAATCTGAATAGACATTTCTCCAAAGCAAAAACACAAATGACTAATAAAAACATAAAAAAATGTTCAACATCAGTAGCCATCAAGGAAATGAAAGTCAAATACAAACATATAAGATATACCACAAAGATATATGACTTCATACCCACTAATAAGGCTGCAATAATAAATATATAATAATAAGTGTTGATAAGGATTTGGAGAAATTGGAACACTCATATCCTGCTGATGGGAATGCAAAATTGTGCGGCAATTTTGGAAAAGAGTTTTGGTGGTCCTCAAAAGATTACAGAGAGAGTTATCATATGACCCAGTACTTCCACACCAGGTATATAGCAAATAGAAATTAAATATATGTACACAAAAAATTATACATGGATGTTTATAGCTGCATTATTCATAATAACTGAAAAGTAGAACAGTGTGAATGCCCATCAACTGAAGAATGGATAAACAACATGTGGTATAGCCAAATAATAAAAATCATTTGACACTAAAAAGAAAATGAAATACTGATGCATACCACAATGTTGATAAACCTTAAAACATTATGCTAAGTGAAAGACATAGGTTATATTGTATGATTCCATCTTTGTGAAATATTCCAAATAAATCCACAGATACCAAAAATAGAATGGTAATTACCCAGGTGTGGGGTGACGGTGGGGGAGGAATAGGGAATGACTGTGAATGTGTATAGGATTTCTTTTTAGAGTGTTAAAAATACTCCAAAATTAGATTGTGGTGTTGCAAATTGTGAATACACCAAAACAACAACAACAACAACAAAACCCCCACAATACGCACTGAATTAATCTTATAGTATGCGAAATACATGTTAATAAAACTATTTTTAAAAAACATAGTTAACGGTGCACCTGGGTGGCTCAATCATTGAGTATCTGCCTTTGGCTCAGGTCATTATCCCAGAGTCCTGGGATCAAGCCCCACATTGGGCTCCCTGCTCGGTGGGAAGCCTGCTTCTCCCATTCTCACTCCCCTGCTTGTGTTCCCTCTCTAGCTGTGTTTCTCTCTGTCAAATAAAAAAAAATCTTAAATAAAATAAGTATGTTTAAAACACGAGGGGGGTGTTTGGGTGGCTCAGTTGGTTAGGCGTCTGCCTTCATCTCGGATCATGGTCCCAGGGTCCCGGGATCAAGCCCTACATCAGGCTCGCTGCTCAGCAGAGAGCCTGCTTCTCCCTCCTTCCTCTGCTGCTCCCCCTCCTTGTGTGTCCTTTCTCTCTCTCTCTCTGTCAAATAAATAAATAAAAACTTAAAAAAAAAAAACAATAACAAACAAAAAAGCCCAAAATATAAAACACTAGGCCTTGGGGTGCCAGGGCAGCCCAGTCAGTTAAGTGTCCAACTTGTAGTTTCTGCTCTGGTTGTGATGATCTTATGGTTGTGGGATCAAGCTCCATGTCAGGTTCCATACTCAGCACAAAGTCTGCCTAAGTTTCCCTCTCCCTACTTTCACTGCTCCTTCTCCTGCACTTTCTCTCTCTCTCTCCCTCTCTCAAATAAATCAATAAATCTTAAAAAAAATTCTTTAAAAACACTTAGCCTCATGCTTAAAGAACAAGAAATTCCCAGACCTCAAACAAAAGTAACAAAACAAGAAAAAAGTTATCTTCCCTAATCCAAACCACAGATTCTTAACTGGGTTTAAGGATAGGCAAAATGATACCTTGAACTCAGCTCAAAGTTGCTTTTACTTTGGTTTACTCAAAAAGCAATAAATAAGTAGGCTACATAATATAAATAAGAAAAGATGCAGGAGGCTCCCCATTAATCCCTTTGTATATCATGGATGCATACTTCAAATTTCTTGATCTTGGTAGTTCATACAGAGTTAGACATTACAGGTCAGAGAATCATGAAACTGTAAACTCACTGTCTAGTATATTATAGCCTCAACGCCTAAAAACAACACACAATAGACCTGATAAACAAAAGAAATGTTTCTTTAAAAAGTGTTTACATTAAAAGAAACATGTGAGGAAGAAAGTATAACTGAATCTAATCAAGAAAGAATGAGGACTCAATATTGGAAAGTCAAAAGGAAATATAAACATATATGGGGATTGAAATAATATTCTAAGAAAATATTTATGCTTGATAAATTTTAAATTTGAAGGGAAATGCAATATTTTTATAAGTAAAGTTTAATTTTCAAAAAATTTTCAAGTAGAAGGAGAAAATTTAAGTAGACCAATAACCAATACAGGAAAACCTATAAAAGATCTATAAACAACACAACCATAATCCCCACACCACAAAAAACCAGATATGATTTTATAGATGAGTTTTAACAAATCTGGAAGAACAAAGAGTTCATATATAAACTGTCCCAGGGCAAAGAAGAAGAAAGTAGATTTCTAAAGTCATTTTATAAAGCTAATATAATCCTGATGCCAAAAGTCGGTAAATATAAAACAAGAAAAAGTAACAACAGAGCAATCTCACTTGTTACTAGAATATAAACATCTTAAACGAAATATTGGCATAACTGGTTCCAGAATTGTATTAAAAGACAAGTACTAGATGACCAAGTAAGGTCTATTCTAGGAATGGATTAGGATTTAACATTTAAAAATCTATGGATGTAACATGAATAAATTAATGGATATAATCATATGATTATCTCAATAGATTCTACATATGATTTTATAAATTTCAAAAGCCAATTAAAATCTTTTTTAAAATGGAAATAGAAAGAAAATTTCTTATCATAGAAATTATTCTGCATTCTATTCTTATTCATATATCATATGCCAAAATTAAGTATTGACTTAATGGGACATTCCCATTATATTGAGGAATAAAATGACATCTGTAATCCTCATAATTATTAAAAATTGTTTGGCAGTCCTATTCAATATTAGGAAAAAAGAATTAGAGTATAAATATTATAAACATAGAGAAAAATTTCATTAGAACTGTCTATCAAGAAAAATGAAACTATTCTGAAAATCTATTTAATCTAATAAGAAAATAAAAAAGATGGCAGGAGAAAAGAGAAACACGATTATCTTTCCTACATATTAGCATTAGCTATTTAGAAAATACATTAGGAAAAACTATCCAATTCACAACAACAATAAAATTCATAAATTACATAAGAATAACATTTTTAAACAAATATATTCAACATATAAGAGAGAAATTACAAACATTACCAAGGGACATAAAAAATGACTTTAATAAATTTATGATAAAACTCATGGCAACCATATTTACTTGCTGAATGTAAGGCACTGGCTTGAGTTCTTCATAAATATTATGTCATTTACTTATCTCAATAACTCAGTTGAGTAATTATGTTTCTCTTCATTTTACAAATTAAGACCCTTAAGACCACAGAGGACAGATCACTTTTCTAAGGACACACAGCCTTTA
>PITA01028938.1:0-18619 GCA_004023965.1 Spilogale gracilis | reverse complement strand
CCCGCATCGCATACAGGAAGGCTGGTATATTCGGGGAAAGGATGTTGTGTGCTGAGTCCTGATTTCCGAGAAGTCTCAGAGCCCTGATCAACAGGCCTGGAAGAGCACCTTACTTCCAGAAAGCACCTGGTGATACCCGTAGACCAAAGGGGGTGGGAAAACTGTTGCCAGTAAGTCTTCACTCCCACGACTTAGGAGAAATTCTTTACTTCATAGGCCAGAAGTCACCTTTCCATGTTTGGATGGAATAGTTCTAGGTCCACAGAGTGATAGGGTATTGGAACTGGAACCTCAGATCTTCTCATTTAAACTTGTCTTTTTCGATGCTGCTCCCGAGACTCAGAGATGTCCAGAGGTTTGCCCAGGGTCACACAGCACCAGCACAAGGACTCCGATTGCCCAGCCCCTCTCCCGTCTCCGGGGGCCAGGACCTCAGCTGGTTCGGGCGTGTGCAGGTGCCCTGCAGGGAGAGGTCGGGGGTCGCTCTGGCAGGAGGCTGGGGGTGCCCGGCAGAGGGGAGTGGGACCTGAGGGTCTGCTCTATACGGGGCTCAGCTGCAGCCGGAGCCCACGTGGCAGCGAGTGTCAGTGTCCCTCAGTGTCCCTGCAGGCCGCGGCGGGATCTCCTCCCGCTGTAGCATCGCGGGGCCCATGTGCTCGAATCCGCACGGCCTTTGTGATGAGGGCTTCGGGGCGACCGGTCACAGCAGCTGCGGGCCAGGCAGCAGTGGGGGCGGGAAGGGAGGGGGCGTGCAGACGAGCTTTGGACTTGTCCCGTATTATCCACGTCCCACCCGTCCAGGAGCGCGACGAGGTGTCCGTCGCGTTCGGTCACAGCTGCATTTTCGGTGGAGACCCAGGCCTGCAGGGAGAAGAATGCTGAGGGTGAAGCCCTTTACAAAACCAGGTCTTTTTTCCCAAATTGAAGAATCGCTGGTTCAGGAACCGTTTTCTCGCAGCGGGGCTCAGGGCAGCAAGCAGGCCGCTCCCTGCGCGGTGTCTGAGGTGCAGGCGGGAAGGGGGCGTCCTGCAGGCTGTGTGACCAACCTCCCTGTTGTGGCCAGTGTGTTCCCCGTTTCGAGACCAGAGGTACCGTCCCGCCGCCTCGTGCTAGTGGCGTGAGTGTCCCGCTGCGTCAGGTGACATCAGTCAGGGGTGGGCGGGCTGGGGCTGAGCTTGGTCCTCCACTGAGCTCCTGCAGGGAGAGGTGCCCCTGGCTTGCTTGCAGCCAGACCCAGTCATGCCGCGAGCCTCCGGGCGGTGCGTGTTTCCCGTGCGGCTGCAGGGGGGGGACTTGCGGAGCATGGCTGGGCCCGCAGACCCGTGTGGCACAACTTCACGAGCTGTGGGAACCCTGTGTGCCCCACAAAGGAGTTGCTCACGAGTCTGGTTCACTTGGTCAGCTGTGGGCTGTGCAGGCCCGCTTCCTTCCAGAACGCCCAGCTCTCATCGCCCTGACAGTGGTCCCTTTCTGACTGCTGTGGGCCACTAGGACCCCCAAGACAACTTCGGGATGACATCAGGACTCCTCTCCTCCCTGTGCTTGGGCTGCCTTCTGTGGGATGAGGAGAGCTGGCCTTTAGCTTATGAGTAACCCACCCGGAGAGCAGGAATGAATCCCAGCTGTCAAAACAAAGCCGCGCTGAAGGTTCGTAGGCAGCTTATTCTTGGAAGGGAGGGTGCTGCTGGAGCGCCACGTCCCTGATGACAAGGGCAGGGCCTCTTCCTCGTGCCCGTCCGAGCATAGACCCCTGGGCAGGACAGGATGGCGGCCCCACATCTGTGCTGAGCTCATGCCGTCATCACGGGGAGAAAGCCAGACCCGCCGGTGCTCAGGCGACGCCACGTCCTCTCCTCGGCCTCTGTTGGCCAGCTTCTCCTGGGGGGAGCACTCGGGGTGCGGTCCTGATGAGAGAGGGCACAGCCTGAGTAACGCGCACAGAGGGTCGGTCCGGGGTACCGCCGCCGGGCGTAAACCAGGGCCCTTCCATTTATCCGCCCACCCGGTGACGCTGAGTGGGTTCCCTCAGCTTCCTGCGCCTCTGTTTCCTTACTGTGACATGAGGACGATGGCGCTTGTCGCCGTCTGTTTGGCGAGGACTAAATCAGTTAGCCTCACAAAGGCTCAGCCTCGTATTTGGAACAAAACTACTAGAAATCATTATTAAGTATTTGACGGTTAGCTGAAGGCCCGATCCTGTAAGAGTTAGGAGATAGATACAGATATAAAACTTAGATCCCTGAGGTTTCTAATAAAATATTAAAAGGGCATTTGATTTTGTAGTTTTAGAAAAAAGACTACTTAACATCGTGAAATGGAGAGATGTGGGCCACTCAAAAATGAACTCGAATTGATTGGTGTAATCTCGTAATGAAATGGAATTTTTTTTATTAAAGATTTTATTTATTTGCCAGAGAGAGAGAGCACACAAGCAGGCAGAGGGAGAGGGAGAAGCAGGCTCTCCACTGAGCAGGGAGCCCGATGCGGGGCTCGATCCCAGGCCCTGGAATCATGACCTGAGCCGAAGACAGACACTTAATGACTGAGCCACTCAGGTGTCCCGCAAAATGGGACTTATTCATCTCCTCTCCCGCCGGCGGTTTCACTTTCTGGTTTCTTTTCCCTACGTCCACTGAGAAACATACCCATAAAGCAGTTTTTTGAGGTGTCAGTTTTCTACCTGACATTTAGCCTGAATGATGGATGGGAGTTCAAGAAAACTATTTTAGTCAGAATTCAGTTTCAACTGCAAAGCATTAAACTAAGATTCATTTTTAAAATAGTAATAAACTAGCAATGGAGAAGAATTCCTGACTACCGGTAATGACACACGGGGTCCTGTGATTCTCCCCAGAGGGCAGAGCCCACGTAACACGTCAGGGTTGCTGGGGATCGTACACTCTAGTGACACAGGACCAGCCCTCCTGGACAGCCGAGAGACGACTTGCAGGGCTGGTGATGGGGATTGTAGGCGTGCGAGTGGTCGAGAGCCACGGAGCACCCTTGATCCCACAGCAAGTTTGGATTCTGTTCTGCAAACTTCTGTCACTGTCACCGCCTTCTTTCTCAGGATGTAGCCTCACAGAGCTCATAAAGACAAGGAACTTTTTTCTAGTCTTCCCTGCCCAGGGAAAAACTCAGCTGATGGAATCAGTTTAAAAGAAAAATACATACACGCACTCCTAAACCTTTCCAGAAGGTTGCACTTGCAGAGCAGACCCGAAAGCTGCCCTTCCCAGGAGGCAGGACGTCAGCTCGACGGGGCGTCTCTGGTGTTCTAGAGGGCTTGTGAGCGCTTTTCCATTTCGTCACATGACTGGAGGCAGTGACCAGAAAGAACAGAGTGGCCGTGGGGGCAGAGGGGGCATCACGCCAGCTCCTTGAGATAGGATGACCTCATACTAGGGTGAAGGCCCTCGTGGGGTAGGCTTGACTTTTGTTCACCTAACGTTTTATGACCTTAGTCATTTCAGGCCGTGCCTTAGTAAATGACAAGACACATTTGCATATGGCATGAGAATGGGGTCCATCGACCTTTTTTGTGGATTCGCATTCTTTCTGTCCATCTCGAGTGGGACTGATGGGTTAATTCTACGGAGACGTGATTGCTTTCTAGTCTCTTTGTACGAACGGGCAGTGATGACTGCACGCCGGCTTGCTCCGACTCCCTTCCGATCCCCGTTCTCGCCTTCACCTTGCGCGGCCTTGGGCAAATCACGGAGGCCCCAGGTACCTTAATGTTGAAATAGGAATATCTTGTGCTATGAAACAATTAATCGTTGGTCGTATCAGTCAGAACTCCTCAGAGGAACAGGACCAGTGCAAAGTCTAGATATGAATATTTATTTTAGGAATTGGTTCCCATGATGAACGCGGAGGCTGGCAAGCCCACCTGCGGGGAAGGCCGGCAGGCTGAAAACTCGGGCTGGAGTTGACGCTGTCGTCCTGAAGCACACATCTTTCTTCCACAGGAAACCTCCGATTGCTCTTAAGGCCTTCAACTGATTACATGAGGCCCACCCACACAGCCAGGCACATACTCTAAGCAATCTCCTTTATTTAAAACCAGCTCAGCGTGGAGGTTAACCATGTCTGCTCCACAGTTCCGCAGCAGCATTCACGCTAGCGCTTCACCAAGCAGCGGACACGATGGCCAAGCCAGCTGACACATAGAACCAACAATCACAGTCTACCCTTCGCCACCTTGGCGTGCGCAGCCATCTCGGCAAACCATACAGAGTCGCCAAATAAAGATGCTGGTGAAGTCATGCTTCTGCCTTTTACAATACAGCTATGCTGGGCACAGCTGAAGATGCACTGACCCTTTCCCCAGAAAACAGTTAAAGTCCTTAGGCTATGTTCGCTCTTCTCCTTAACCTAAATATCCCATAACGTAAATACCGTCATGTAAAGTTAAAAATATTTAAGTGCTACGGTATGAAGTCAGTACACCTTCTATTACATCATAAGGGGATAAGAGAGGGAAGAAAAAGAGATTCCACACCTACGCCTATAGGCGTATTTATAACAAAATCAAGTATAGTCCTTGATCCTGTACCTAGGCGTAACCGGCGTCACAGCTGCCTGCTCCCGCCGCCCCTTCCGTATCCTCCTTGCCTTCAGCAACCACCCCGGCAAGCTGCGGTTCGCTGCCTGGTGCGTCGTGCAGATATTCAGCCCTGAAGGGTCTGGGCTGCCAGCAGCACTGACGGAAGCGGGCAGCGCTGGCCTTCCACGGGCCTTCCTGGGTCGCCGCGGTGGCGAGAGATGCGTGAGGGACGGGCCCCGTTCCAGGCTCTTCCTCACCTTCTCTGTGGTGCAGGGCCCCCTTTCCTGTTAAACTAAACCCGCTGCTGACCGGAATAGTCACCGTCAGGATCGCCACTTCACCAGCAGAGTAACTACGGTCTTGGCTTGTTCATGCAGTCCTCAGTCCAGAATTTGGGCGGCCAGCTCAACAGAAGTGCTGTGCATCTCGTGGTGGAGGCGCTCCTACCCGTGGAATTAAGGTCTCCAGGCAGCTAGAGCAGAAAGTCATGGGGACTGAAATAAAAAATCCCGCTAGTGGGTCTCTGGGCGTGACGGCCCCTGCGCCGCCCCCTCTCCCTGAGCGTGACCTGTTGCTCTGCTTCTCCTGCCGTGCCGTGAGGTCCTCGATCAGCAGCAGCGCCGTGTGGAAGGCCTCAGTGACGGATAAGGCGTCCTGTAAGTCCACGGCGGTAGTTTTGGCAGAAGCATTGCATGCAGGGAAAGCAAATCCATATTCAGAATAACTGTCTCTTTCAGTGGAAACACAATGCTGCCCGTCCCACAGTGGAAGCAGGCCGCTGTCCTCAACCTGCCACCAGGTACCTGCCGCTCGCCCCGGGGGATGGTGCCTCCCGGGGGCTCAGTGCCGGTCCCTGCTGCCGGCAGAGTGAGTGCTCCTGTAACCTCCTTGTGCTTGGAGGTCTCCCATAGCAAAGCCATGCATGCCCCCACCCTAGGACACAGCCACTCGGCAGGACGGGCTGGGGAAGGACGATGACTGGTGTCCATAGAGTGGGCCATTAAAATTCCCCTCCGCTAAGGGCAGCCTTTCCTGAGACTGAGTGGAGGACACAATTTTATCGCATTTCTGCCCATTTGTTGAGTTCTCCCCATTCACCACTTTCCCAGGCCTCCTTGACACCTCCTTGCCCAGCAGGCTGGGCCTGTTTCAGAGCCTTCTCTTGTTCTGGGCCCCACTCAAAACCAGCAGCTCTGTCGGCTCACTCAGCACATGGGCTGGAAAGCACACCCAGATGGGGAATAAATTCCCTACAAATCCAAAGAGCACACGAGGCATTGTGCCTCTTTTTTCACTGTGGGAAGGGCCAGATGCAACAATTCATCCTTGACCATAGAAGGGATTTCTCAACATACCCTGCACCACGGAACCCCTAGACATTGCACTGTAGGTGTAGAAGGCCACTGGATTTTTGTCGGATTAATTTTGCACCCTCTGATGTGCAAATATTTTGCCAATAAATCTAGTATCCAATAAGCCTAGTGCTCGATAGTTCCAATTAACATAGACGCTCCCATGTAATTGATCAGTGTGGCGTGGAAGGGAAGGGAGCTCAAGGTCCCTATGGACGGAATTATGACCTAGGGCTGGAGAGCTGCTGTACTCCACAAGTAGGACATGGGGTCTACTGCCAGCCCTGCCTCCTGAAAGCAAATGTTCTGCTGGCCTTTATGGACGGGTCCCGAGAAGAAAGCATTTGTGTCGCCAATAGCCGCACGCCAGGTGCCAGCCTGTGTTAATCTGCTCAAGCAAGGAAACCACAGCTGGTACAGCGGCTGCGGTCAGAGTTAATACCCGGTGAGACTTAGAATAACCCCCCATCACTCTGCGAGCCTAGCTGTCTTCGGCACCTGCCACAGAGGAGGGATGAGCGGGGATGTGGGGGGGCTCACCTGCACCCTCCCAGTCCTTGATGATAACGTCAGTCTCTGCAGTGTCTCCCGGAGTGTGGCATCGCTTTAGGGTCACTGTTTACTGGGTGGAGGCGGCTCTGGTGGCTTCCACTGGCCTTGCCGCCACAGCAGTCCTCACGCCGCAGGGCAGGGAACAGACATGAGGATAGACTCCGCCAGCCGCCAGGTATGTGTCTGTCTTCTGTGCATTCGGACCCGGGGTGGTAGCTGCAGGATGGGTTGGAAGGCCCACCAGCACCCCTTGTGAGACATACTTGCACTGAAACGCCATCCGTCACCTGTCCTCCACAAGCCCCACTCTCACTGGGGACAGGGTGGAATTTGGGGTCTCCTGGAGCCAGTGCCCTGACCCCCTGCTGAGTGCCACGGTGTCCGACAGCCGACTGGGCTCTGCTGTCAGTTATGGCAGCATGACCATCTTGGTTTGGGCACATGAGCGCCTCCATTTGGCTCCCGTCGGCTCAGGATCCCCATCCTCGCGCTGATCATGGGCCGCGCTTCTCCCTGTGGGCCCGGTCAGTGTGGAGGCCTGGCCACAGACAGCTTTAAGGGCCCTGAAGCTCTTCTCAGCAGACAAGCACGTTTCTCACAGCGGGTGTGAGAGGTGCGTCATGCTGGGGCGGCGGACAGATCCTCCCTGACACGTGCGCTCAGCACCATCTCTCAAAGCTTTGGGCACGTCTCTCTAGAGTATGTCGAGGCGGGGGCTTCACCGCCTTTACTCTTTGTCATCCTTTGGTCTGTGTTTCGGCCAAACAACCAACCATCCAGTTGGACCCATTTCCAGTCCCGTGAGCCACAGCGTTAGATCCAGAGTCTCTGCTCCTCCGTCCACATGAACAAGTGCAACTCTGGCTTTGTTTCTGTCACCTTCATCCCGCACTTGTAATATCCATTCCCACTCATACTCCCCAGATTTTCTCTGGGAAATTTGGGAAAGTCATGCAGTTGTGCCAGAGTGCAGCGCACTTCCCCATGGGCCACACTGTGCGCCTCGCCCTTGATGTCTTCTCAGACTTAAGTCTAGTTCTAGGTCTGCAGCAGAGAGACGTGGGCCTGAGGATCAAAGTATCTTACAGGGAGACCCCCTGAGGGGAGGCTATAGTGAGCGCCTCCGTCAAAGGAGGGCTCACCTCGTCCATTAGGACTGGGTAGTCTGCTTCTACTGGCAAAGAAGACTTGGTAAAATTTAGGGGTTCAGTGCCCCAAGCCTCATCAGAATGGAGTCCTGTGTTCTTGGATTTCCGGGATCCTCTTCCTTTCCCTTCAATGCCCTCCCTGCAATGACGGATCTACTGTGAGCTTGGGCCGTCAGTCTACGTGGTAGTTCAGCCACTCACAGGACGGCCTCTGCACTTAGTGGTAAGATTTCTCAGCTCTGGGGCTACAGAACGTAAGGGCTTCTTTCAGGGCAGACGTAGAAACTTTCAGGTCATGTATCTGTTGTTCGAGCTGGGATCTCGAAATCCCACCCTCATCATCGGTGTGCCACAGCTAGCAGCGGCTGGCCGACGTCATCACGCCCGCGAGTCGGACGGAAATGTTCCCGGGCGCCAGACTCAAGGTCGCCCAGACCTTGCCTCTTAGAGGTACTTGATCAGGAGAGTCTGGTGGTGATATTTGTGTCCCTGTTGACGCACTGCACCGTCCTCTTTACCACTGAAAATAGTCTTTTTCAATCTGTCAGCTCAAAAAACCAATTCCAAAAAGCACAGAAGTAACTCAGAAAGCTCACATTTAAGATTCTGCTCCTCTGGTACCATTCTCGGTACCGAAATCTCTGCCGCCCGGGCTTCCTCCAAGAAACAGAACCGCAGGAACTGACTCGTGTGGCCGCAGCGGGCTGAGGCTCGGGGGGCTGGGGCCGCGGCCGCGAGGACAGTGTCTGCTTCCCCAGGAGGCCTCCGTGTTTGCTCCTAGAGCCCCCAGGGGGGTGGATGAGCAGCTGCGTCTCGGAGGGCGAGCGCCTTGGGTGAAGTCCTGTGATGGCGCGTCACCCGAGCCGCTCAGCCCAGCGCAGCGCTAGGCCCCTCCCGGGCGGGCGGCTCGGCCCGACCCACACCTGAAAGTGGCCATAACGCCTAGCGCCAGCTTTTTCACTCCTAACTATTGATCACCACTGATTAGGTGACCACTACTCCAAATGCCCAAGGGGGGCACCACTTAGATAAGCGCATGAGAGGTGTGGCCAGCCTGGTGCTTTATTGCCCAAGACTTCACAGTGACTTTCCCCTTATAGGTCTACGCGGAGTCATCACTGAATGGTTTTGGGAGGAGGGTCCAAACTTACTCTGCGGAGGTGCAAATAAAGTAAAATGCGTCCTGTTGGGGGATGGGGCACAGATCACCTCAGGTTTCTGACTGTTGTGCAACTCGGTAACAAATCAGTTCTGAGGAGGCAGGGGGGACGAAGCCGTGCAGCCCCAGGCTTCCGGAAAGGGGGTGCTGCCATCTGTGTCAGGGCCATCAGGCTATGGGAGCCCCTCAGGACCCCAGGGAGACATGGCTTCAGACGATCATGTCAGGAACATATTAGGAGGGTTGCCCAAAGGTTACTTGACAGATGCGAGGAAATTGTGCATTTCTCAGCCTCGCCGGCTTGTTCCCGAGCTGGGCCCTGGGCTCCCTCAGCACTCTGATTCCCCGAGCTGAACTTCCCGGGTTCTCCGAGCTGGAGGTGAACGTTCGTAAGGCAGGGGGTGGGTCCCTCCGGCTCTGTAAGAGGCCTTGGGGGGTGGGGACTCTAGAGCAGAGAAGCCCACTGGTGACTCAGCTGACCCTGAAAACCCCGTGTTCTTGCTGAGTCAGTCTAGAGTGCACACGTCTTCCCACATATAAGCACACACACACACACACACACACAATCACATGCGTAGACACACCCGTGTGCACAAACACCCATGCACACACACATACCCGTGCACACACACACCGGTGTGCACACATGCACACCCATGCACACACACACCCATGCACACGCACACCCGTGCACACACGCATACACACACACCAGTGTGCACACACGCACACCCGTGCACACACACACATGCACACACGCACACCCATGCACATGCACACACACACGTGCACACACGCACACACGTGCACACACACACTCGCACTACCATACAGAAATACACATCCTGCGGAGTTGGACCCACTGGTGTGGTTCTGCCACCTCACCGTCCATTTTCTCTTCTCAGAATAACCCCTCTGATACTGTAAGCCGCCCTCCCAGAGGTGATTTTTAAGTAGAGTTTATTTCTTGGAACAGTTGGGCTCACAGCAGAATCAAACAGGAGGTACAGAGATTTCACATGTACCCCACACGCACAGCCTCCCCACTTATCGGCACCCCCCACACGGTGCATTGGATACACTTGGTGAGCCTACGTGGACACGTCATAGTCACCCGAAGTCCATAGTTTCCACTAAGGTTCACGCCTACTGTTGCACATTCTCTGGGTTGGAACAGATGTATGGTCATGTACCCACTGCTGTAATCCATACAGAAGAGTTTCACTGCCCTAAAAGCCCTCTGTGCTCCGCCCACTCACCCCTCCTCCCCGAAGCCGCGGCAAACCCTGAATCTTCTACGGGCTCCATGGTCTTGCCTTTGTTCAGAATGTCATCTAGTTGGAACCATAGACTGTGCGACCTTTTCAGGCTGGCTTCTTCCGCTGGCTTCTTAGTAATACACATGGCCGTTTCCTCCGGGTCTTTCCTTGGCTTCATAGCTCATTTTAGGATACTTCACTGGATGTACCACAGTTTATTTATCCACTTACCTACTGAGGGATTCTTGGTGCCTTCCCAGTTTCGGCAATTACACACAGAGCTGCTGGACACAGTATGGGCAGGTCTTGTGTGGACATAGGTTTCAGCGCATCTGGGTAAACACGAAAGGCTATATTGTTGGACCATATGGTAGGAACGCGTTTAGTTTGGTAAATTGTCAGAACTGTCTTTCAGAGTGGCTGTGTCGTGTGTGTGTGTGTGTGTGTGTGTGTGTGTGCACCACATCTTCTTTATCCGTCCTTCAATCAATGGACAATGGATACTTGGGCTGCTTCTGTAATTTGGTTATCATAAATAATGCACTGAGTAATGTACAGAACTGTTGAATCACTATATTGCACACCTGAAAATAACATGACACTATGTTAACTACACTGGAATTAAAAGTAAAGACAATAAAATTTTTTTAAAAAATGAACAAAACAAACAAAAGTGGGCTGCACCATTTTGCATTCCCACCAAGCCCTGAATGAGGGCTTCTGTTGCTCCCGACCTTCGCCATCATCTTGTGTTGTCAATGTTTGACTCCCTGCTGTTCTGATAGGTGTGTGGTGGTATCTCACAGTCACTGTAACTTGCAGTTCTGTGACGACAGGATGTTGAGCATCTCTTCATATGTTTATTTGCCTTCCATATATTTTCTTTGTTGAGGTGGTTGGATCCTTGGCCCACTTTTCAATCAGATTACTTGTTTTCTTACTGTTGATTTTTGAGAGTTCTTTATATATTTTGGATCACAGTCCTTTATCATATTTATTTCTTGTACATATTTTCTCCCAATTTGTGGCTTATCTTTTCATTCTCTTTGCAGTGTCTTTTGCAGAGCAGAGCTTTTAATTTCAGGGAAGCTCAGCTTCTCAACTGTTCCTTACACAAATCGTGCGTTTGGTGTTGTATCTAAAAGGTCACCCCCAAACTGAAGGTCATCTCGGTTTTCTCCTATGTTTTCTTCTAGTTCATAGTTTTGTGTTTCACATTGGCGTCTATAATACCTTTTGAGGTGATTTTTCTCTGGGGCATAAGGCTGCATCTGGATTCTTTTTTTTTTTTTCTGGCACGTGGATTTGCAGTTGTCTCAGCCTCATCTGTTGAAAAGACTGTCTTCTCCATTGCACTGCTTTTGCTATGTCGTCCAAGACCACTTGACTATATTTGTGCAGGTCTATTTTTGGGCTCTGTATTCTATTCTACTGATCTATTTGTCTATTCATTTGCCAGCAATTTATCTTGATTACTGTAGTTTTATAGTGAGTCTTGACATTGATAAAATCAATGCTCCAACTTTTTTCTTCTTCAGTATCATGTGGACTATTGTGGATCTTTTGACTCTACAATAAACCTTAGGATCAGTTTCTCAACATGCACAAAATAACTTGCTGGAATATTGATCAGGATTGTGTTGAATCAATATGTGAAGTGAGAGGAATTGATATCTCGATTGTACTGAGTTTTCTTATTTGTGAACATGGATAAATCCCCAGTCATTTCATTCTTCTTTGATTCATTCATCAGAATTTTGTGGTTTTCCTCATAGACCATATTTTGTCAGATTTATACATAGGTATTTCATTTTGGAGGGTACTATAAATGGTATGGTATTTCTAGTTTCAAACTTCAGTTGTTCGTTGCTGTATATAGAAAAGGAATTAACTTTGGATCCTGCAAACTGACTACAATGCATCTTAGTTTCCGAAGTTTTTGTCCGTTTTTTTTCCCATTTTTCCATGTAGACAATCATGTTATCCATGAACAAAGACAGTTTTATTGATTTCTTCTTGACCTGTATATCTCTCATTTTCCTGTCTTATTGTACTGCATTAGCTTGGACTTCCAATCTGTTGTGGCCAGAGAGGTAGGAGAGGCCAGACACCCTTGCTTTGTTCCTGATCTTAACAGAAAAGCGTCTAGTTTCTCATCATTAGGTAGAATGTGAGCTGTAGGGTTTTTGACAAATGTTCTTTTTTCAGATGAGTAATTTCATCCTTAATCCTAGTTCTCTAAGAGTTATAGTCATGATAAGTATTGGATTTTGTCAAATGTTTTTTTTTCTGCATCTATTGATATGATCATGGGATTTTTCTTCTTTAGCCTGTTGCTGTGATGGTTTGCATTAATTGTTTTGTTTTTAATGTTGAACCAGCCTTGTATACCTGGGATAAATCCCACATGGTCATAAAACATAATTCTTTTTATACCTTGTTAGAGTCTATTTACTAATATTTTGTTGAGAATTTTTGCATTTACGATCATGAGAAATATTGGCCTACAATTGTCTTGTAATTTTTAAGTCTGGTTTTGTTATTAGGATACTACTGGCCTTGAAGAATGGAAAACATTCCCATAGAAAATCTTCCCTCTGCTTCTGTATCCTGAAGGAAACGGTAGTGAGTTGGTATAGTTCTTCCTTCAATATGGGGCAGAATTCACCAATGAACACATCTGGGCTTATGCTTTCTGTTTTGGAAGGTTATTAATGATTGATTCACTTTCTTTAATAGATAGAGGCCTAGTCAGCTCAACTGTGTTTTCTTGGGTAAGTTTTGGCAGATTATGTCTTTTAGGGAATTGGCTCATTTCCTCTAGCTTACCAAATTTGTAAGCATAAAATTATTCATAATATTTCTTTACTGGTTTCTTATATCCACAGGGTCTGTGGTGACGTTCCATCTTTCATTTGTGACATTAGTATTTTGGGTCTTTCCCCCCCTTTTTTTTGTAGTTTGCTCAGCCAGAGGCTTAACAGTTTCCTGTTTTCGGTCTCACTGATTTCAGCTCTAATTCTTTAATTTCTTTCCTTCTGCTTACTTTGAATGCACTTGTTCCTCTTTTTCAGGTTTCCTGAGGTGGACTCTTAGATGATTGATTTTAGATCTTCTTTTCTAATATATGTACTCAGTGCTATGACCTCCCCTCTAAGCCCTGCTTTCACTAAATCCCACAAATTCTGATAAGTCGTACTTTAATTTTCATTTAATCACAATATTTTTAAATTTCTCTTGAGATTTCCTCTTTGCCCCACGTGTCACTTAGAAGAGTGCTCTCCATCTACAAATGTTTGGGGATTTTCCAGTCATCTTTCTGCTCTTAATTTCTAGTTTAATTTCACTGTGGTCTGAGAGCAGACATACGACTTTTATTTTAGGTTTGTTCAGGTGTGTTTTATGGCCCAGATTGTGATCTATCTTAGTGAATGTTCCGTGTGAGCTTAAAAAACACATGTATTCTGCTGTTGTTGGATGAAACGGTCTATAGATGGCAGTTGGATCCAGTCAGTGGATGGTGGGGTGGACTTAGACTCTGTCCGTACCGATTTTCTGCCTGTTGGTTCTGTCAGTTACTGATCCGGGACTGCTGAGGTCTCCAACTAAAGACGTTTTAAAATCCGGATGAAACAGTGCAGGTCACGAACCAGTCCTCGTGCAGCGGGGCTCTGAGGGCCCTAGACATTCATTTACCCCAGGACTGTTCGGTGAACACGGTGCCTCAGGTGTGTCTCAGCATCGGGACCCGGTGGTGAAGAAGGCAAACAAGGGCTTTGCCCTTCTGGCATTGTCTTGCGGTGCGGAAAAGACAGACATATAAGCAAATAATTAACAACTATCCTTTCAGATCTTTTAAGCAAAATGAAGAAAAATAACCAGGGCAGCAGGGGAGGAGTATGGTGTGTTAGACAGAGACCTAAAAGGAAGGTGGGAAGCAGCCATGCAAGGGAGAAGAGTACATTCGAGAAGAGTGCCGACCAGGAGACTGTGAGGGCCAGGGCCCTGAGGACGGCAAGTGTGGCCCATTTGAAGAAGGCCGGAAAGGCTAGTGTGGTGAGAACCAGGTGAATGGGAATAACAGAGTACAGGACATCGGTACGCTATCCAAGGAACCTCATGAACCCAGCAGGGAGTGTGGATCCTAATGGAAATGCAGTACTGACTTCGAACTAGAGAGTGATAGGGTCTCATATGTGCTTTTAGAAAGACCAGGCAGTGGTACAAGTAGGTGAAGGTCTCAGAGATGAAGGCAGTGTAAGAAGAATGGACTCTTTGCGTATAGGATGTGAATAATCACATTACCGTGAAAGATGGGGAACAGGAGGTACATAAAGGACTTGGCCATAGAGACAACGTTGTTCTATAATGAAGACAAGGCTGGAATTTTCCTGCAAGTCTTGTGTTTATGTTTATGTAGAAACTTACACCTTAATGTGTGTGTAGTGCACGTGTGTCTGTGTGCCCATGTTCAGTGAGGGAGGCAGAGGCTGAGTATTTCAAGTATTAGATAGAGAACTCTCAACTACCGCTCTTAGAGATATAAAATGGTACCCAAGCATTCTACTGCTGGATATTCACCCGGGAGAAATGGAAACACTGGCTGAGCTTTCATAGCAGTTTTCTTTGGAACAACTCCAAACTGGAACCAGCCCGATGTCAGTCAGCCACTGAAGAGAGGAACAGCAGCGTACAGTGAAGTACTAAATCAGCAAGAAAAAGAGATGAGCTGCTGATACACACAGTGACATAGATGAATCACAAAATCGTTAAAGAAGCTGGGGGGGGGAGGACCTATATGGGATATTTCATTTATGTAAAATTCCAGAAAATGCAAACAAAGCTATAGTGACGAAGCCGCAGGTCATGGTTTCCTGGAGTCAGCAGGAAAAGACTACAGAGGGGCCTGCGCAACCATTTAGGGGTGATGGGAGCGTGTGTTCTCCTGACCGCGGGGTGTCTCGCAGGTGCGTGCCTGTGTCAGAATGTACCGAGTTAGAAAGAAAGAGTTCATCGGGGTTTCGTACGTAGCAAAACAGCTCCCTCGCTGCGATCTATTGAAAGTCAGCCCTCGACACAAGGGTTTGTAAAAAAAAAAGAAATAAGAAGAAGAAATAAAAAAGAAAGAAAGAAAGAGTTAAGATAACTCTTCGTTTTAAGAAAGAACTTAGTATATTTTTGTGAAAATACATACTGTAGAGCCAGAAGAGTGAGTGTGGTTTTCCCATCTATTTCAGAAACAGCACATCTACTATGATAGGATACCCCCTCATCACTTCCCTTCCTGATCTGACCATCATACAGTCTTTGTATCTATCACGTTAGGGAACACACCCTAAAGAGCAGGTCATTTCTCATGCGAAGCCGGTCTGCTTTGCCATTTGGCTGGGGTCACTGATCCAGGTCGCCCCGTCTCAGGAATCGGGCGGATGGACCCGCCACCACCGTGGCTGGCTGCTGAAAGAGACAAGAGACACCTGGAAGGTTTCCCACGAACAATTAAATGTTTCAGCCCAGAAGTGACCCGCATCACGTTTGCTCACAAATCTTCCCACGACTCATTGCCCCGAACGAGATGCATGGCCGCACCCGATCCCAAAGGGGCTAGAGAAGAAAATGTTACCATGTGCCTGGAAAGCAGAAAGCACAGATGATTACCTCGCAGAATAACAAAGAAGCAGAAATCAGGAGCTATCTTTTCTGGTGGCGCCAACCGTCTAAAGCTGCGATCCCAGAACTTCTTCAGGCTCAGTGGTGGTCCCCTGAGCCACCAGATGCGTGTGACAGTCCAGGCACTTTAACGCTCTGCGCACTTTGTTTTATTTGCCGCTTGTTCCAGAGGCTCAGGGAGCATCAGGGGTGACCTGTGACTTTACTCAGAAGCATATCTGAACGGCCTCCCGAGGTTATTCATGTGTGAAGTTCGGGGTGAGTCCAGACAGCCTGGTTTGTGTTTCCGTGGAGCATTTGAGCATAGACAACGAGGGTTATCAAAGCATTTTCTGGAAGTGCAAGCAGCAAAATAAACCCATGAGCAGATATGTGAATTACCCTGCTACTCGATGGTGATGATGCTAGTATTAGAGACTCATCTCAGGGGGGATGAGGGCTGGACCCTTGCCAGCAATGCTCAAACACCGGACTGTCTTCTGGTTAGGGAAGGCCAGCGCACAGCCTCACACAGAGGGGTCTTCCTCCTTCCTCCGTCGTGGAGGGGCCATGTCTAACACGTAATGGCATCTCCGCATCAAGGAGCCCAGGGACCTTGCCACAAAAACACAGTGAGCTTCCTTTGGGAGGACAGACTTCCTCCCCTGTGAATGGAGGATTTGAAAGGGAGTTCTGCAAAGCCCCTCCAGCGCCAAGGATAGGAGGTGTGGGCTCAGCTTTGTGTTTCCAACAGACTCCCGCCTAGTCACAGTTCCTCTCTGAGGTCGTTTTCCCAGAGCCTTCCTGGATCTCCTCAAGAAATCCACGGGAAGTGCCTTCTCAGTGTGGGGCTCAGCCTTTTCCTGCTTACAGATCGGGGAGACCCCGCCCGTCGCTGCAGCTGCCCTTGGGTCATCCATTTCATCTTTCATCCTTGACAACAAACTGCTTGGGGAGCTGCTGTGCGTGGGTGAGGCTCGGCGCCCCACACCCAGACTAAGCAGGTGGTCTAGAGGACGCGGGGCTTTGCTCGGGCAGCCCCGCGGAGCCCCGGGGACTGTTCTGATCGCGCCTCTAGGGGCTCCATGCGGGCCCGAAGCAGACCCCCGCGGGCGGGGTGGGAGAGCAGAGCTGGGGGAGTAGCTGGGACCGGGCTGTGGCCGTGCCCCTGCTCCACGGGCTGTACCTAGGGATACTCCTTGTGGGGAATCTTTATTCTAAACAAGGAGAAGCTCAAAGAGGTAAAAGATACTGCAATTTCATTGCTCTTTGCTGGTTACAAGAGAACCCTGTGTTGGCGGGGAAGCCGGTGCTAACATCCATCCGGGACCGGCCTGCGCGGGGCCGGGCTCTGTGACCGCTTTCCCCCATCCGCCCTGGCGGTCCGCGCTCCGAGGCCTGCGCTGTGCGGCTCGCCCGGCGGGCTGCTCTCCGGGTCACCTGCTCCAGGACGCAGCTGGCCTGGGACTGAGGGCCTTCCTCCTGCACACTCTCTTCTCAGCCTCCACACCCCCGGGAGAGAACGGTGCCCAGGGTTACGCCGCAGAAGACACACTGACCCACCACGCACACCTAACTTATCTCGCTCTGTTCCGTGAAGCACTTCTCCCTAAAGTGTTCCCACATTCTCCCCTGCTGGGACTCCTCGGCCCGGGGGAAGTGGATGCCGGGCCCCCTCCAGATCCAGGACTCTGTGGACAGCCGGCCATGTAATTTGCTCTGGGAGGTAATCCATTTTCCTCTAAGATGAGACCGGTCATTCAGGGGAGCTGCGTGGTAGGCAGGTGGGCCGGTAGAACTGAGTTCACCTGGATTCTGATACCTCGGGTTCTTCCAAATTTCCTTTTCTAAACATTTTGATGTGACACTAACAGCCACGCACTGCCTCGTGACGGTGGCTCCCTGGCGAAAGGTAGGAGCTTTCGCCGATTGAAAATGGCGCGGATGAAAGCCCAGATCTGCGCCCCTGCTCAGGGAGGGGGCCCGCGCTGCTCCCAGCAGGGCGGTGGCGGGAGAGGACCCCTTCCTCACCTGCGTCTCTGAGGGTATGCCCCAGGTGGCCCGTGAGTCTGGCGTTTCCTGGAGGCATGTGTCCTGAGAAGCACACAGATACAGGAAGGAAATTCGCATCATCCCGCAGAGCCGGCAGGTGGCCTGCCAGGCCTGGAAAGAACAGCTTTGACTCACAACCGAGCTGCAGAAATCCTGCACCCCCGTGATGAGGCCTGTGCTCCTTCCTCGCGCACCTGACCATCCTGCCCCGGCCTTTCAGGGTGGACGTTTTTTAGCCGTCTGATTTGTTTAAAAAAAAAAAAAATCCAGAAAGCACATGAGTGTGCCATACCTGCATTCCAGAAACCTCTAGGAAGGATGCCCGATTTTACAGAGGTTTCGTCCAAACTCATTTTATTTAATCTAATAGTTTTGGTAGTTCTCGAGAGGCTGTACGGAGAGCGAGCCAGGAGCCCGTGGGAAATCCAGATGTGAGGCAAAGCCGTAAGAGGACAAAACCAGAGCACAGACCGGACGTCCTAGAGCAAGCGGGCTCTTCCTCTTTCCCTGCCCACGTGCCCGTTGGCCTCACCTCCTGGAGGAGGAAAGGAACGCCATGCTGTAAATCCTACTGAGTTAGCAGGGCCTCCCGACCTCAGTGGGAAGATGGCGGCATGGGAATGAGGCGTCCCAGGCACCGTTGCTACGGGTCTCAGGTGCGGAGTCCAGAGGAATCCGTGAGGAACTGAAGCCTCAGCATTTTAAGGCCCCGTCTAGCCATATATCCCCGCTCACTCTGTGCGCACTGTGATAGCTTGCCTCGGAGAGGGCTGCTTGCCTGCACGTCTGAGTGCCCTCCCAGAGGTCCGGTCTAGTCCCCGTCCCTCACCCAGGCTCCTCGTGCCCTCCCAGAGGTCCGGTCTAGTCCCCGTCCCTCACCCAGGCTCCTCGTGCCCTCC